>PVIH01002093.1:154375-203952 GCA_004025045.1 Sigmodon hispidus
ACCCCCTCCACACCCACCACCCCCTCCTTCACCCATTGACTGATGATCTATATGGTACTTGCTTCTCAGTTCTTCTTTACCCTTAACCATACAGTCATTGCAACATGAGTTTTAGAGGGTTCAAGCTATATTGAAGCCACAGCACCTTTGACAAGTGGCTGGCTCCTGGCACCCCCAGCCTGGATAGCCTTCATGCCCAAACAGCTGCTAATTAGCTTATCCTTGCTCATAGATGCCCTCTCAGCACACTGTGCAGACTCCGCCAGATACACGAATGGATGGATGGATGGATGGATGGATGGATGGATGGATGGATAGCACCATTGGTGGTGACTAGAGGAGCAGGTGGAGGCAGCTGGGTGTCAGGGCATTGAGGAGAAAGCTCAGTGTATGCCTGGCTGGAGGCCAAGGGTGACAGCAGCGACCTGGCCACTTCTGCAGGGCTGACCAGCTGGGTGGCAGCTGGGATGGTGGGGAAGCAGCATGGTCAGTGAGGCGAAAACAAGTCTCTTATTTATTATGGGGAATGAATGTCAGACTGTGCAAATATCCTATTTGCCAGCTAGACCTATGAAGTAGCAAGTGCCCAGGGACACTGTCCTTCTGAACTGCCCTCACCCCAGCTAAGAGACACCATTTTCTAGGACTGCCTACCTGCGCAGGCATGGCTACCTGGTCTTTTCTGTGACCCCTTTTAAATCAGCCACCATGACTTCCTCATCCAGTACACCTTCTGTGGGAACGTTTGCCCAAAGCCTCTTCTTCACCCCTGTACTGTACTGGGGACCCAGACTGCCATTGCTCTGCCTTCCTGGCCTCCTCATTTAGTGCCTGAAGATTCTGTGTGCTCAGCTGTAGGGGCTTTATCAGCCTGTCAGCCACATCCCTATCCTAATCCCGGTCTTCAGGGGCTGCTCATAGTGGATCTGCCCCTCAGGTTGGGCTCCGGGCTTATTGCCCATGTCCCTCCTTCTTTCCTCTTTCCTTTTGTCTTTCCCTCCCTCCTTCCCCTTCCTTCCTTTCTTGTGTGTGTGTGTGTGTGTGTGTGTGTGTGTGTGTGTGTCTTTCTCAATTGTTTTCACCTTATTTTTTGAGACAAGCTCTCTCACTGAGCCTGAGCCCAGTGATTTGGCTAGACTGGAGGCCAGCAAGCTCCAGGGACCTTTCCCAGTGCTGAGATTAGAGCCATGGGCCATCTCATCTGGCTTATATGTGTAGGTGCAGGGAAATTCGACCATAATGCTTCTGCAGCATATATTAGCAGCTGAACTTTCTCACCAGCCCCACACTGCCCATCTCGCCTTCTCATTGGCTTTGTTATATGAGGGAGATGGCTCATCCTGTCTGAAGCATCTTGGCCTGTCAGGGCCTGCTGAGTTGCTCCATTGAGTAGAGAGATAGCTCAAGGCTACAGTTCTATGTTCTAGGGTATGGGGATTACTTTGGGACATAGGCCATTGTTCCCTATAGTAAACCCTATCCTAGTTATGGCTACTATTGCTATGATAAAACATCATGACCAAAGCAACTGGGGGCAAGGGGTCTATGTGTCTCACACTTCCACATCATAGTCCACCAATGAAGGAAGTCAGAAAGGGAACTTAAACAGGGCAGAAAAATGCCTAGAGGCAGAAGCTGGTACAGAGGCCATGGAGGGGTACTGCTTACTGGCTTGCTCTCCATGGCTTGCTCAGCCTGCTTTATTATAAAACTCAGATCCACTAGCCCATGGATGACCCCACCCATAATGGTCCTCCCATATCAATTATTAATTAAGAAAATGCTCTACCAGCTTGCCTTATGAAGGCATTTTATTAACTGGGGTTCCCTCCTCTCAGATGACTCTAGCCTATGCAAAATTGATATAAAATTAGCCAGGATGGGCCCCAGTCCCAGCATAGGATCCTTCTGGGAACCAATACCCTATAGCACATAAGATGATGGGAACCATTCTTAGAGGTAAGATTTCTGAGCCATAGGATCCTGGGATGCTCAGTTCCTCTAGTGAACACACACACAGAAGGAGGAGGAGAGGGAGGAGGAGGAGAGGGAAGAGGAGGAGCACCACCTAGGATGGGATATATAAGGAAGAGGGAGCTAACTGCAATAGCAAAACTTGACCTGTTCACAGTGGGGATGCAGAGTGTGAGGTGGCTAGAGATGTGTTTGGACTCTGAAGACTTGTGAGAAGGGAATGTCAACAAAGACCACAGTCCTTGCTCCTGTCTACTTTGGGACCCCAACTAAACTTAGAAGAGGACCAAAGACCCTGTCTTTGATGGTAAGCTGAGTCACCCCAGCGCCTGCCTGGCTGTGTGTGTGCAGGGCTTACTTTCCTTGGTATGTTTGTTCCACCTGAGGGTCACTGTGTGAGTACCTGCTGTCAATGCCGGGGGTGGGGGAGTGGGGGTGTTGGAGGGGTGGGGGGTTGGCTTGGCCTCTTGTTGCATCTGAGCCATCTTGAACACCTGCATCCTAGTGACAGGCACCCTGAAGAGATGCTGCCCACCCACCCCCTCCTCCAGAGCCTAGGGCAAAAATAGCCAGTTCCATCTCCAAGTGTCTGTGTGAGTCACCCACACCTTCTGACAAACACCTCTCGGGCTCTTTCCAGAATGGGGAGCATCAGGCAAAAATAAACACTTTATTTTTCCTCTGCAGGATGTGGGATTATGTCTAAGAGTGAGATTGAGAGACAAACTTTGGATGAGGCCTCTCGAGGATGGAGGCTGAGTCCTGGGGGTGGTGTCTCCCCACTGACTGGCTATAGAACAGGCCTCTCTACTTCCTGGGTCTCAGGTCATACATCTTTTAAGGATCCATTGGTGGGATCCTGTTCTACTCATGTCATGTCACCCAAAGGTGGACCAAGGAGGATTAGGATGTCGAGTTCTGTGATGAGTGAGACAGTAATGGAAAAGCAGCCATTGGCCGTCTCAAGCCTGACCCAGGGATTCAGGACCACACATGCTCACCAGCTAGCTGGCTGCTCACCCCAGACCGCTATCATCTCTCAGGTGTCACCTCTGGGAAGCATCTCTAGGCCTGAACTTCTGTCCCTCTACTGCTGTTCCTGTGGTCTTGGCCTCCACTGAGCTCAGAATTCAGGCTCTGGCCGAGTGCCTCTATATCCTGATGTTCACGAGGTGGCTATGGCAGTGAGTTTATGTTGGGGAACAGGGGTGTAGGGCTCCATAGCTATCCAGATGCTGAGGCAGCAGCAGCTGTATCTTCTAGATTGAGTCTGCATATTGACTCTGTTCATGCCCTCCCACAGGGCCACAAAATCTGGGCATGAAGGGGCAGCCATCTGCCTGGGGCCTCTTGACCAGCAAAAAGTCAGGTTCCCACCATCATCTTCTTAAGAGTCCCTGCTTATGGTTGCACCCCAAGCTAGAGCTCACTCAACATTTCATGCACCCACTAACCTAGAGTGAGTGGTGCCCTCCTCACCTCTGGCTCTCCCCCTTGTGCAGAGCTCACTTCCAGCTCCTCTCTATGCTTCCTCTCTCCATACCTTTGCACTTTATACTCTTCCTGGACTGTCCTTTCCTGCCAGCTGGCCCTGCAGGTTCATGTCTCTCCTCTGGGAAACCTGTCTCATCTCCCATCCTAAGGCATGGCTCCTTTTCTGGGCTGTGTACAGTCCTTTAGGTATCTCTGTCTTTTCTCCTTGTCTTTGGTTTTTCAAGACAGGATTTCTCTGTGTGGCCCTGACTGTCCTAGAACTCACTTTGTGGACCAGGCTGGCTCAAACTCATAGAGATCTGCCTGCCTCTGTCACCCTTGCTGTACCCAGACCACTCTTCTTCATCTGATGACATCTTCTGTGGCTGTACAACGTCTGGGTCAGGAAGGGACACTGAGGCAAATGTTCTGGTACCTGAAGAGACATCAGTGATCAAATTCTCACAATGGCCTCAGACATTCAGGCAGAAGTGACCACACAGACATCCCTCCTTGGGACCTTTTTCTTTCAGCTAGAGATGTCTGCCAAAGGTACAGAAAAATCTTAAGTCATGAAGAATTAATGATCAAAACAATTTACATTTCTCCTCTAGGTCTAGAAATTTGGGGTAATAGATTAAGACTTGTATGGTTTTTTTTTTTTTCATAATGGTGATTTGTGGCTTGAGTACACAGGTGTGGGGAACCCAGGGTAGGCTCAGACAGTTCTCGGGGGATTGAGAACCTGCTGCAGCAGGTGGGGGAGTCTGAGAAGGCCCACCCTGTGAGGGGTTTTGGGCAGGTCTTTACGCAGGACAGGTCTTTGTAGTAGCCCCTGAGACAGCAGGACTCAGAGAAACACCAAATTGCCACCATGGAGCTCAGGCCATATGGTGTGGGCTTGGAAAAAAAAAAACACAAGACACCAAATAAGACCCAGAATAGCTGAAAATAACTCTGAAAAGCAAGAAGCTGCTTTGAATATTTTTCATTTTTTTGCTGGGAGAGTGGGCCCTCATGACTGAACTTTAACAAATTCGTCACCGTCTTTTCTGAGAAGGACAAGAAAGATGAAGTCATTGTCGGTGTGGAGAACAAAGAAACAGTGTTTTCTAGGCCTTCCTTCAGAAAAGACAAGCACACAGAGAAAGAACCCTTGTTAGAAAAACTGAGATGTGCGTGTGTTTGTGTGTGTGTGTGTGTGTGTGTGTGTGTGCATGCGTGCTCGAATGTGTGTGGAGAGACAGAGACAGAGAGACAGAGAATATACCCCCAACCCCAGCAGCTCTGGACAGAATTCTGTCTCGGTCCCTTTCCGAGGTTACAGCCTCTGGGAGAGTGGGGCCATTATCCAGAGCCAGAACCCAGTGTGTGCACAAACACACAATCACCAACCCCCTCCCTTTAATTTGCCCCTAAGGATTTTAACACATGGTAAGATGTGTTGGGTGACACTGGCTCATCATCCCACCTCTGTTGGAGATGGGTGTGCAACTCAGTGCCTTTGGGTGTAGTTAGGGATTTCCCTATGACTTGCAGGAAACATGCCTGTGCACATCTATCTTATACCTGTCTGTGTTCGTGTGAGTGCACCTGTGTGTGGAAGCCAGAGGCCACCCTTGAGTGCCATCCTTCAAGTGCCCACATCATGCTTTTTGAAACAGTCTCTCACTGGCTCATCACCTAGGCTAGTCCGGCTAGTCAGAAAGTTCCCAGGATCTGCCTGTCTCTGCCTGTCTCTGCCTGTCTCTGCCTCCCCAGCCCTGGAATTATAAGTGCTCACCACCACACCCAGTTTTGTTTTGTTTTGTTTTGTTTTTTTAAACTGTGGGCTCTGAGGCAGAGCTCGGATCTCATGCCTGCAAGCTTGAATGAGTTTCTCTGCTATTGTGGCTTTATCCTAAGTTTGCACATTAGAAAATGTGGGTGCCCAGTTTTGATTTTCATTTGAGTTGGTTATTTGGAGATCCTTGAATTTCCATATGAATTTTAGGGTCACTCTGTCAAATTTTCCAAAGAAATCCTCCAAGGCTGTTTGCAAGGGCTGTATAAAACCTACATGTGATTTGGGGATGCTGCCTCCCTAACAAGGTCATCTTATAGTTCTTTAGCTTGTATTCTTCTCTTCTTTTGATTCTCTCCAACTTAAAGTCTTTATGCTGTAAGTTTTACATTTTGATAACCTTGTTTTCCTCTTTCTGTGTATTTATGATTAATGCTATTATTTGATTCATGCAAGATAACTGTACATATTTATGGGATACAGTGTGAAATTTCAATACATGTAATTATCAAGTGAGGATAAATACATACCTACAGCTTTAAGTGGATATCATACTGTGGTGAGAACACTGAAAAATCTTCTCTTGCAAAGCAGCTGTGTTGCCATCTGTATTGCACAGGCAGAGAAACTGAGGCTTCAACAGAGCCGACCCAGCACCACGGCAGCAGGAGTGTGGGAAATGGGTCAGTCTTAGCACCTCCTATGGACCAACACTGGTAACAAATTTTGAGCATCTTTTGAAGATAAACTTGGGGTCTTTGTTTCTAGTTGGGGGGAGTAGGTCCCCAAGTCCTCCTCAGCCTTGATGTCTCTGAAGCTGAGCCCAGCCAGGGTTTGGGGCTCTCCCACATGTGCTGTGTCATGCTGAGAGCCTGGCCTTGGTCAGGACCTTTCAGGTCACTCCATTTCGGTGCCTGTGGGTTCAGGAACATTCCCTGGGATGGAGCATGGCCTGTACCAGTCCCCCTGTTACTTACATTTTAAAATGAACATTTATCTTCATCATGGTATGTGTGGGCTCAAGGGTGAAATGTGCAAACTACATGCTTTTTAGAATGCATTACACTAAACACCTCCTAATGACTGAAGACAGTGACTGATGTGGCATTATTGTATCTGGTTCTTAGCCTAACCCAGAGAGGCACAATTGCTGGCCGACAAAGAGGGAGGGGGACACATGGCTGTTTGGGTATATTTTAGAGCTTGGTGGATTAGAGTCATTAAGAAAATGCCCCTTAGCCTGGGTCTCCGTGCAGCAGGTGGGCCCTAGAGGCAGAGGCAAAAGCCAAGGCAGCCCTCCCCACCCTTTACAGGCTTTTGGCAGACAGACAGTCCCC
Organism: Sigmodon hispidus; assembly: GCA_004025045.1. Lineage (NCBI taxonomy): Eukaryota > Metazoa > Chordata > Mammalia > Rodentia > Cricetidae > Sigmodon > Sigmodon hispidus. The sequence continues at coordinate 160,943 of PVIH01002093.1, forward strand.
TAGAGGGCACTTGATCCAGCCAGGCTAAGTGCCCACTTTAATCTTGCAAAGACAGGGCCTCACCCAGGTCCATCAATCCTGTCATCAGAATAATGACTTCCGGCCACATCTCTGCAGCTCTGGGCTCAGCATGGGGCTTCTGGTCAGCTCAGGAGCTATCTATCACACCCACCCAGCCCTGCCAGGACAGGAGCAGGGGGAGTGCTGTGTGGGCTCAGCTGAATTGTACCAGGGGTAGAAGGTCCTGGCTCTGTGTGTGTGTGTGTGTGTGTGTCTGTGTGTGTGTGTGTGTCTGTGTCTGTGTGTGTCTGTGTGTGAGTGTGTGTCTGTGTGTGGGAGTTTGTGTAAGTCTGTGTGTGTCTGTTTGTGAGTGTGTGTGTGTATAAGTCTCTGTGTGTGTGTGTGTGTGTTTTCAAAATAGATTCAGCCATAATAGACCACAATTCTAGAGATGCCAGCCCTTGCCATTGGGCAGGGAACAGTCCTATCTACCTGTCTTGGCTTCCGGATATCCCAAGGCCTGGCAGCTAACTCTGGCCTCACCTAGTCAACCTGGCCTCTTAAAAGAAGAGGCTGAAGTGAAGGCAGAGGGATCCAAGGAATAGCAATTTTACTGGTATGTGGAACTGGGGTGGTAGGCAACACCCTAGCAAGGATAGAGAGGTGCTGGCAATTAGAGTTTCTTCCAGAAACATCTAGGAGAAGATGCATTCAGAGTCCTCTGTGCCCTGGCGCTCTGCCTGCTCCCCCCACCCGCCAGCTTTGTCTCTGTCACTTACGATTCAAACTGAACTCACTGAGTGCCTTGCTGTTCTCCGGCAGCTTCCCCGAGGAAACAGTCTGTTAATTGTCTCTACTTTTAGCCTCATCTAAGATCGAGCAATGAGGGCCCTCAGAGCATGCCATTGCTCGAACTCCCAACCAGGCTGCAGGAAACATGGACACAGGGTGAGGCTAAGCAGTGTGTGTCACAGGAAGAGCCAAGCTTGCCTCCGGAGCCCATGCCAAGGCTTGGCCCTGCAGCTGCCCAGGGTCGCAGCCTCTATGGCTTCCGCCTGCCCAGCATCTGTTCTCTCTTCCACAACAGAACCATTTATCCTTCCTCTCAGGCCTAAGACAGAAGGACACACAGTCCCAATGCCAATGGAAATGAGTTGCCTAGGTCTGCACTAGCTTGAGATGGACATGAGATCAGGCTTGGGGTGTTTACTTGGACTGTGAGTGCAGAGCCTGACTCTTCCCGCTGAGGCCAAGGGATGACAGAGGTGGGAACAAAGGCATTGCACATTGTTGGAAAAGTCAAGGGCAGAGAGGCTGAGATCATCTTAGTCCAACCGTGCCTGGAGTCTAGACTATCTATTCACAGAAATGAATTTATGAAGCCAAGAGATTTTTCTTGTGTGCTTGAGTTTGTTTGAGTCAGGTTTCCACATATGTAATAAAATCCTAACACCCAGGCTCTAGAACGGCCGCAGTTTTGTAAAGTGCCACAAATCGGGGCTACACTGAGTCAGGTTTGTGAAGTGCCACACATCGGGGCTACACTGAGTCAGGTTTGTGAAGTGCCACACATCGGGGCTACGCTGAGTCAGGTTTGGACTGTGTTGTCTTCACCTGTTTTCTGTTTCTAAAACAGAATTCGGAGATGAGGTGATTTATAAAAAAAAGTGTATGATGGCTCATGCTTCTGAAGGTGGAGAAGTCCAGGAACATGGTTCTGCTCAGTCTCCAGGTGGGAAAGAGGAGGTGCAGAGGCATGTGTGAAAGATGCCCAAAGCTGCTTTGCTTTATACCTATTTTGTGGTGATGAATTCACCAAGAGAGTTTATTTGGTGCTGTTGCAGTGGCATTTTCTCTCCATGAGGACAGAACTTTATAATTCAAACACTTCTTAATCCTCACCTTCCCAGGCTGAGAATCCGCCTGCAACATGACTATGTACATGTTCGTGTGTGTGTGTGTGTGTGTGTGTGTGTGTGTGTGTGTGTGTGTGCATGTGTGTGCACACACACTGGGGCCAGAGGTAGGCATCCGGTCTCCTTTTCAATTGCTCTCCACCTTATTTTATGACAGGGTCTTTCACTGAACCAGGTGTTTACAGATGCAGCTATACTGGCCAGCCTGGAAGGCCCAGGGACCCTCTGTCTCTGCCTCCCCAGATCTGGGATTATAGATATGGAGGGTTGGGTACTGCTTCTTTCCCCCGACTTACTTATAAAATGGGTATGTGTGTGTGCTCCATGTTCTGTGTAGAGCTCAGAGGAGAACTGGGGAAAATCGGTTCTCTCCTTCCTCCATGTGGGTCCTGGGAATCAAACACAGGTGGTCAGGCTTTGGAAAAGGTGCTTTGACTTGCTGTGCCATTTGGCTGATTTGGCTATTTTTTTTTTTAATGTGGGTGCTGGTGACCCAAACTTAGGACCTCATGTTTGTTCAGCATATGCTTTCTCCACCAAGACATCTCCTAGCTTTTCAACATGAGTTGTTTTTTTTTAAAAAAAGATTTATTTATTATGTATACAGTATACAGAAGAGGGTACCTGATGTCATTATAGATAGCTGTGAGCCACCAAGTGGTTGCTGGGAATCGAACTCAGGTCCTCTGGAAGAACAGTTAGTGCTCTTAACCTCTGAGCCATCTTTCCAGCCCCCTCAACATGAGTTATTTTTTAAATAAATCTTTATTTATTATGCATACAATGTTCTGCCTGCATGTATGTTTGGACACCAGATCTCATTACAGATGGTTGTGAGCCACCTGTGGTTGCTGGGAATTGATCTCAGGACCTCTAGGAAGAGCAGCCAGTGCTCTTAACCTCTGAGCCATCTCTCCAGCACCCTCAACAGGAGTTTTTAAGGGAACACACCACAGTCAAAGCACAGCAAAGTGCAGTGACTTTACACAGGCTGATCGGAAGACAATTGTGAGGCCCTTGCCGGCTGTGGGGCCCTGAGGAGGTCATTTCCTTTTGCATTCTCATCTGTAAAATGGGCCTACTGACCTCACCTCACAGGCTGATGTAGACAATTGATGTCTGGTCTGGAACTTAAGAGCCGGAAGGGCAGTGGGGCGAACAGCTCTGGAGCAGATGGAGAGGAAGTGGAGGGCTGTGTGCACCATGGCCCAGAGAAGACAGGAAGCTGAGAAGAGCTCTATCATTAAGGTTGGAATAAAGTGAGGGAAGACCCTCACCAGGAGGCAAGAGTTAGGGGAAGTGGCTTTGATCAAAGCCACAGGGCAACCCTGGAGTGAAGAATGGCCATGGCTGGAGGGAGAGTCAAGAGTTTGGAATGAACTGGATTTAAGCAGATAGCAAGATAGGGCCGCAAGCTATCTGGATAAATCAGAAGGATGACACCCTGGGTCAGGCTATTGATTGGATGGAGGTGGCCGTCTCATGACACATGAACCCTCAGCTCCCAGAGTCAGAGCAAGATATATCTATCCTTCAAGGATACCCTCTACCCCTGTGGTGCAAATCCTCCAGCCAGGCCCACCCTCCAAAGCCCATTGATAAAATTAGCCTCTTGATCGTCTAGTCACTTATCAATGACTAATTTCAACAGCTGGGGTCCAAGCCTTCCACACATAAACCTTTTAGGGGAATTCCATGCTAATGTTTCAGTCATGGCAGAATACACAAAAGCGCTCAAGGGTTTGGGAGAGCTATGATCTGCAAGAGGAAGTCCGGAAAATGGAGGGGGTCTGGGCAGTGCATTTAAAAGGCCCGATGGCTGTCTTAGTTACAGTTTCTATTGCTGTGACAAACACTCTGATCAAAAAACAGATTGGGGAGAAAGGGTTTATTCATCTTACACTTCCACATTGTTGTTCATCAAAAGAGGTCAGAACAGGAACTTTCGCAGGACTGGATCCTGAAGGCAGGAACTGATGCAGAGGCCATGGAGGGGTGCTTTGTTTTACATGGCTTGCTCAGCCTGCTTTCTTATAGAACCCAGAACTACCAGCCTAGGGATGGCACCACCCACCACAGGCTGGACCGTCTCCCATTGATCACTAGTTGAGAAAATGCTTTACAGCTGGATCCCAAGGACACATTTCCTCAACTGAGGCTCCTTCCTCTCTGGTAACTCCAGCTTATATCAAGTTAACACACAAAACCAGCCAGTACAATGGGTCAGAAAGAAAGAAGCTAGTCAGTAGACCAGAGATGCAGAACAGGGAAGGGGAACTTGAAGCCCCAGAGTGTGATAATCCCAAACTTAGAGGAATCCCCCACCCCACCCCAAGAGCAGCTCTGGAGAATGGCATGGAAGCAGAAGCCAGCTGGAACTGATACCTTTGAGCTTGGACCCAGTAATTATCCTGAGGACCTAATTCAGAAAGAAAATGGTCAATGCAGCAGCTGTCAACTGAAAAAACAACCCTGACGCAGCACTGAGCAGTGAGAAGCAATTAGTCCAGCCATGGATGTGGGGTAAGCAAGAAACGGCCACAGCTTCGAGATCAACACGGGGGCCTGGGGCTGAATGGCTAAACAGATCACTGAGAAAGGTCAAACCAGCCAAGCTATGCTTAGGAAAGAATCTTCCGACAGAAAACCATGCACCTCCTTACAACCCAGAGAAAAAGCAAGGGTGTCTTCAATAACCTCCTCCATGTGGGAGGTGAGGGCTTTATTTTCTGCACTCCTGGCTTTTCCTCCAACAATGAGCTTGTATCATTTTTCCAAATAGAAAAATAGGAAGGTGTGCTCAGTTGCGGAGGGGAGGGATAACTCGGGGGTGGGGGGTAACTTGGAAAGTGGGGGGATTGCTCTCCTTGTACTGCTGCCCTGCTCTCACTCTCTGAGCTGCCACCAGGAGGAGGCAGCCTGCTGGTGCTGAGCTGAGACGTCACCCGGCTCTGGGGGGAAGCCAGCCAGCCAATTACTCTAAAAGGCAGCAGATGTAGTCTCCTCTCCCTCCAGCCACTTATTACTCTGCAGAGGTAATAACACATCGGAGCATTTAGGGCACATTTGAGAATGACAAAGAGCAGGGATGATGGATTCCAAGCCATTTGTCAAAGGAGGAATTGGCATGAAAGGTAGCCCCTGGCTGCCTACAATTACAGCTACCCAGGGCACCCTCTTTTTTCTGTATCCAGTGCCCCATCACAGCCCTTTGATAGGAGCTCCAGGGCCCACAGTAGTCAGAACACTAACCAGCAACTGCACTGTGCTTTACAGTTTGCAGAATCAGATTAAAATGGGCACCACACCTTAGAGTTTGTAGAATCAAGCTGGCATGTGCACCCTTTTACAGTGTGCAGTGTAGACAGACAGGAGATGCTGCTGCTGTTACTGGGTCCTAGGTTTCTTCATACACACTTAAATTGTTGTCCTAGACTAGCCACTGGGCAGTGTGGCCGTGTGCTACACCCATGCACCTCTATTCCTTCTGGCTCTACTTTCAAGCTCAGTTAGTGTTTGTATGAAGTTTTTACTGAAATATGTCCTACAGCATGGGTTATATATATGTGATATATGCATATACAATATAATATATGTTATAACCAATAGCACATGTGTTTGAAGAATGAGCTAGGCAAATTCTCCTGATGTCATGTCCATACTCAGGTCAGCAGCACCCACACTAGAAAACTGAAGTTTCCAGCCGTCTGAAAACCTACCAGTGTCCTTTTCCTCTAAGCTTTGGGTTCCAACCATGAGGAAACCTGAAAGAGTCACCACATTGGAAATCATTGCTGTACACACCAACTCTCAAGTTTTAAACAATTTTTACCCATGATGTGGGATGGCTTTCTGTAACTGTGGATTACCATTGGATAATAGAAGAGCTGTTTTGGCCTATAGCAAGCCTGCTTGTAGGCAGGTGGGAGATCCAAGCATAGAAAAACGGGAAGAAGGACAGAATCAGACAGAGGTGTTGTAAGCTGCTGCCCAAGAAAGCAAGATGTAATGGAACACAGGTAAAGCCACTAGCCATGTGGCAAGACAGAGATGAATAGAAATGGGTTGAGTTAGGTTGTAAGAGCTAGCTGATAATGAGCCTAAGCCATAAACCAAACAGTTTGTAATTAATAGAAGCCTTTGTGTGATTCTTTAGGGCTAAGAAGCTGTAGGACTACAGGTCCAAACCTCCAACTCGATGGGCCAGAAACTTCTGGCTGCATACCCAGGTGAGGGCATTTCCTGAACATAGAGGAAAGATGATGAGCCCTGTATGTCTGATACCATAGACACCAAGATGGGCCACAGGAGCAGCTGCTGGGATCTTTCCCACCTGCTGGGCCACACCCATCTGGGACTCACATTCAGTAACCAGGACGTTCTCCACACCCAAATATATTCAAGTACCCCAATCCAGAAATCTGAACTACTCCAAAATCTGAATTATTCTTGTGTCAGCATGAACCCACAAGAGGAAAAACCCTACCTTGGAACACACACACATTAATCATGTTGGTTAGCACTGCTTCCAGGCTGTGCATTGAAGTTACAAATGATATATCAGTGAGTCTTGTGTCGATCCCACTTTGGAAGTGTAAATATTTCAAAATCAGAAAACAATTGGAAATTGGAAAGACTTCCTGGTCCCAAGTATTTTGGAAGAGAGATACCTGCGACCTGCGTTCTTTAATTTACATAAATAACCATTTAACTGGAAGGTGGTACACACCTTTAATCCCAGCACTTGAGAGACAGAGTCAGACAGATCTCTGTGAATTCCAGGACAACCTGATCCACAGAGAAAGTTCCATGACAGTCAGAGCTACACGGAGAAACCCTGTCTCAAAAAAACAATATACATACTTGACCATTTCAAGCCAATAATTACAATGTAGTGTGGGATTTACAGAGACGGGGATCAGAGTGTGTGATGGTGACAGCACTGTGATGGCTGGATTGTGTCTCCTGTGTAGAAATGGAACATCTGAAGAGGCAGGCACACAAAGGGAACACCCTGTGGCAGTGAGGAGAGACTGGAGTAGTGTGTCTTCACATCAACAATACCAAGAGTTTCAGGGAAGTCAGTAAGCCAAGAAGAAGCAGGAAAAAGGTGGTTCATTCCCTTTCTATTCCAGAGGCACCAAAGCTCTGTCACTTTTAAAAATATTTTTTTATTCTTTATATCATGTGTATACACACACACACTCACACACACACATGCATCCAGGTTCCCACAGAAGACACTAGTCACCAGATTCCCTGGAGCTGGAGTCTGGTTGTGACCTCCCTGACTTAGGTGCTGTGACCTGAACTAGGGGTCCTCTACCAGGGCAATGAGTGCCCTTCACCACTTAGCCATCTCTCTAGCATGTATTTATCTTTTTCATGACTGTGAGAACACGTCTATTGTTTTACAGCATTCCAGTTTGCGGTCCTAGGAAGCTAATAGATGCACAAAGGCTGGGAGTATTGCACTCAGTCAAGAAGTGCAATATCATCTGAAGGCCAGTTGTGCTAAGTTAATGATGCTGCAGAGGGCAGAAATCCAAGATGGCCCCCAACCCTCACCCTGTACCTTGCTTTGTATTATCCCATCTCCTGAGCGTTGGCAGGACCTGTCAGTGTGACGGATGTCACTCCTGTGATTAGGTTATGTTCTCTGGCAAAGACAAGGGAGTTTTGCAAATTGAATTAAGGCTGTTCATCAGGTGACTGAGTTAATCAGGAGGGAGACTGTCTTCAGCAAACCTAACCTGATGAGGTGAACCTAGAAAGTCTAGACCAGGGCTCTCATTTTAAGGAAGCAGCAGCTGGAAAAAAATGCCATCAGCCAAATGAGCTTGAGGAAGACCCTCAGTCTCAATGGGACCCGGCCCCAGCCCCGGACTGGTGAGAACACAATGGAAGAACCTGAATAAGCTGTCTGAATGGCTGATTCTTGGAAGCTCAAAGAAGAGATGCGTGTTATAACAACATCAAATAAGAGGTCACAGTTTGCGGGTGGTGATTTCGGGGTGGGGGCTGGAGATGGAGCAGTCAGAGAGAGACACACGGGGCTCATACATGAAGCTCCCAAAAACACAATGATAAAATAAATACGTACATAAATGTGTTTTACATTTTAAAGATAGTTTAAGGTTTGGGTAGCGTGTGTGTGTGTGTGTGTGTGTGTGTGTGTGTGTGTGTGTGTGTGTGTCACGGCCCTTAAACACTGGAACAGGTGATAAAGGGGTAAGTAAGACAACAAAGAGCATTAAATAGAACCCGATACCTAATTAGTTCAGAAGATGTTAGAAAAAACAAGATAAAAGGAACAAATAACTATGAAACAAATAAGAATCAGTTGAAGGAGGTTGGAGAGATGGCTCAGAGGTTAAAAACATGTACTGCTCTTGTAGAGGGTTTCAGTTTGACTGCTAGCACCTATACTGGGTCTCAGAGTCAGCTATAACCACAGTTCCTGGGAGCCTGATGACCTCTTTTGGCACTGCAAGTACACACACACACACACACACACACACACACACACACATATACATACATTGTATATAAAAAATGACCACATCTGACTTTTTCAATGTCTCCAAAGAGATCTAGAGTAAACCCTTATTGGCTTTTATACTGGCTTTATGTTGAGTGATAACTTCTTGAATATATACCAGTTTAAATAAAATATATTATTATATTCTTTTAGAAATATTTATTTAAGCCTGGGTGTGGTGACCACACCTTTAATCTGAGCACTTAGGAGGCAGAGGCAAGTGGATCTCAGAGTTCAAGGCCAGCCTGGTTTACAGAGCTAGTTTCAGAACAACTAGGCTATACGAAAAAAAACCATGCCTCAAAAAAACAAACAAACAAACAAACAAAAAATTAAAAGTTATTTTTCTGTATTTGTGTAGTATGTAGGAAGGCAGAGGCTGATGCTTGGCATCTTCCTTAACACTCTTTACATAGTGAAGCAGGCTCTCTAACTTGAACCCAGGACTCCTATTAAGCTAGTCCAGGTACGCAGCCTGCTCCAAGGTTCCCTTGTCTCTGCCTCCAGAGTGTTGTCATTTCCAGCAGGCTTTCATACCCACCACCGTTTCTGTGGGTGCTGAGCATCAAAACTCGGGGGTCTCACACTTGCTTGACAAGTGCCTTATTCCCCAGTCATCTCCAGATCTCGGGCTTCCTTCCTAATTCAGCTACTAGAAGAGTTCAAGTCACCCGTGGGCTCCTGGTGCTATTTCTACCATTACTTCTGTAGATCTAACTACCATTGAGGGGGTGACTTACACAGGGAAACGATGGGTGAATTAAATGACATTCCAAAAATACAAACAACCAAATCCAGAAGCCTGGGCTCTCTCCAAATGCCTTTATTTCTCTTAACAAATGAGTGTAGTAGACATCAAGACCAAAGGAAAAAAGACTTAAGAGTTATAAAAAAAAACAAAGGCCTTGCATGAAATCTGAATCATTCCCAATTTCAATAAATCAACTGTAAAAAGTCATTATATGGCTGAAGAGATGGCTCAACAGGTAAAATGCTTGCTGTGGAAGTGTGAGCTGATGCTGAGCCCCCAGAACCCTGGTAAAACAGCGGGGCATGTAGTAGGCATCTATGATTCCAGTGCTTCTACTGAGAGATGGGAATAGAAACAGGAGAATGTCTGGAAGCATGAGGGGCAGGTAGCCTGCTGTACTTAGCAGGAAATAACACAAAAAGAAACCCCATCCCAAACAAGATGGAAGGCAAGGCAAACACTTGAGATTGTCCTCTGACCTCTGTATGCATCCATGGCACATGTGTACTCATGTTCACACACAGGAATCTATTCACACCACACACACACACACACACACACACACACACACACACACACACCACCAGAAATATTTCAAAATTCATTTTGAAGTAACTGGGGCATGACTGCCATGGTTTGAGTGTGGTGTCCCCCCCCCCCACACACACACGAGGGTCATGTGTTAGAAACAAATCTCTAAAGCCATATGCGGATGGTATTTGAAAGTCGGGCTTTCGGGAGGTCCTTAAGGTTAGAAAAGACTGTGAAGGTTGGGCCACCATGGTGGTATTAGTGTTCCTAAAGGGAGAAGAGGAGAGACCCAGGTTGACACAGTTGTGCTGCTTCCCTGAGAACTCTGCAACTCTGTGAGACGGAGGGCACTCACAGGACGCCAGCTGGTGCCAACCCATGCTCTGGGTTTCCCAGACTCCAGAGCCATGAGCCAAATAAACCTTTAGTCCTTACATGATATCGTGGGTATTTTGTTACAGAAATACAATATTATTAAATTATTTCCAATACTAATAAATTATTACCACTTTTAAGAAATGCATCAACAATACTAAGATTATGAAAATATAGTTGCTGTGTACCCAAAGATATACACCACAGGCTTAAGAAGACTTGACATGGGGGCTTAGATTGTTTTTGAAAAGCTAAGTGGAGGCCAGGTGGTGGTGGCTCACACCTTTAATCCCAGCATGAGGGAGGCAAAGGCAGGCAGATCTCCGTGAATTTGAGGCCAGCCTGGTCTACTAAATAGAAGAACTACTCAGAGAAGGTAAGTGGAGTCATGGAGATGGTTCTGTCAGTGAAGGGCTTATCACAGTGAGTTTAGAGCCCCAGCATCCACCTAAGACTCCACCAGAAACAAGAATGTGTACCTGTAACCTCAGAACTGGAGGAGCAGAGACAGGGTCGCTGGGGTTCAATGGCCAGCCTGCTGCTGAACTGGTGAGCCCCAGGTTCAGTAGCATACACTGTCTCAGGAAGTAGAGACTGATGAAGATGTCCACCTCAAACCCTGGCCTCTTCATGCACATGCACACATATGCATCAGACAGACAGACAGACAGACAGACAGACAGACACACACACACACACACACACACACACACACACACACACACGAAGGCAAGCTGGGATCTGATATCTGTGGGAGCTTGGGGGATGGGAACAGTGTGACTCTTCAGTCTCTTCTCTCCATGTTAGGGGGAAATAAGGAGGGTCTATGACTTTCTTCCTGGAAGCCTTGAAGTTGTGTGACCTTGGAATTTGACAGGCAAACCTGCTGGGTCCTGGTCCCTGTCTGAGCTGGTGAGAAGACAGGATCGGGAGGGGACGCCGGGCTCCCTGTTGCTCTCTCTCCTCATTAAGATGAGTGGCAGGTCCCGCTGATCACGTTCATTATGTGAAATGTGCCTCTGTCAACGACTCCGCACATGAAACTGGTTACGGCACAATAACCTAATTTGTTCCTCCTTCTTAGAGTCGCTGTTTGCAAAATAGAAGTACATTTTCCCCATGAACGTTTCAGAACAGCAACCCAAAGCATTTGGCGCCCCCTCCATCACCCGGAGTGCTATACAATTTGGCTGTGCTCATGCCAAAACATCTGTTTGCAAACTACAGGCCACTGGGGACCTGCAATTTCTATCCCCCGAGCAGCTGTCTCACACTCTGTCATCTCAGCCTCTTTAAGCCTTTCCCGCAATATGCCTTGCCCAAGCTCCCAAGACCTCTGTGTGTGCCATTTTTTATCCTTAAGCGGCTTGTCAGAGCAGACCCACTGCCAGAGGCACTAAGCTGAAGGAAGAAGCCCTGGTGTGGCCCAGACACAGCCACTTCCCAAATGCCATATGGGTGCTGCTGCCAGACACAGTGGTGCTGGGAACTTACACAATTTGATGGGAATTGGTCACCAATAGAGAGCAAATCATTCTGGGGGCCTACAGAGTGTGACTGACCTCTGGGGACACAAAGCCAACCTATGGTCCCCAACTTGTAAGCAGAGTGGTTAGAGCCTGAGAACTGAATGAGACCTGCCTTCCAGGCATGTCCTCACTCTGTAAAGGCACAGAGTCTCAGGCCCCACCTCTGGCTTCTCTACCAGCCCCTCTTGTGCGTGGAGTTTGCTGGGGTTTGGCAGGGAACCATGGGATGTCTAGTTAAGGGAGGGTATATATAATGAGCCCCAAAATATGGTGGGATGGTGGGAAAGGATGTCCAGTGTTCCATAGCACAGTGTGGTCCCTTGGTCTACAACAATTAGTTTAGCATGCCTCAGTGACCAAAGAGGAAGGTTCTGAAGGATCCCAGGACAAAGAAGTGATCGCATTGAGGAGATGGAAAAGAGAACCCTGGTCTGATCATTGCACACTGTACATGGTAGTATCGTGTTGCATCCTATTAATAAATAATAAGTCACCATAAAATAAATATTTTAAAAATCAAAAATGAAATAAGGCCTGGAGTCCCCTGGAGCCCCCTCACCCAGCCATTCAGGACAGTGCTGGTAGAGTGGCCCAGGGCTCACTGCAGAGGAATCCTGAGTCCAAGGGTCTTCCATGCTGAGATATAACCATCACTTCTTTTCCCATACAAACATATTTGGTTTGACTCTTTTTGACTTTTGAAGACAGCAAGAGTATCATTGTCCCATATCAGATCCCCTTAAGTTGATCTCCACTGCAACAAGCAACACACACACACACACACACACACACACACACACACACACACACACACACACACACACACGGAACACCTGGGCCCACATCCAAAGCCTGCAAAGTTGCCCAGTGACTATGTGGCTTCCTTAGTGAGCAGCATCCAAAGTGAAAACAGTCCATAGAGAGCTTGAGAAGAGGGTGTAGGGACTCATCTCAATAGACTGAAAGTCCAAAAGGTAAACTGCTCCAAGATTCAAAGCTTTCTGAGTAATTAGAAAATTCCATACCTGATGTCATGTGATAGGTGCAGCCAAAATAAGGGTATACTAGAAATACCATATAAGATATCTGACTTTCAGGCTGTGTATGAGCTGTACGAGAATTTCCTGTTTAAATTTAGATCCTATTCTCAACATGCCTCATTACATTTGCATAAGTACTCCCCACCAAAAAAAAAAAAAAAAAAAAACCTTAAACACACAAACTTCTGGTTTCAGGAATCTTGGATAAGGGACAGTCAGCCCACGCTTGTTGAAAGGATCATGTTAATATTCTTCATAAATGTGTAGTGTATGTCATGAATCACAGTAGCAAATTAGAAATCTACAGGATTCTGGTCATTAAAGCAGAAATAGTTGTCATTAGTCATTGTCTTAATATTTTTATTACTTCAGTGAAACAGCATGACCAGAAAGCAAGTTAGGGAGGAAAAGGTTGTTTATTCAGCTTACATTTCTGCATTGCTGCTCACCACCAAAGGGAGTCGGGACACAAGCTCAAACAGGGCAGGAACCTGGAGGCAGGAGGTGATGCAGAGGCCATGGAGGGATGCTGCCTACTGGCTTGCTCAGCCTGCTTTGTTACAGAACACAGACCACCAGCCGAGGAATGGGACCACTCACTAACTAGGAAAATGCCCTAAAGCTGGATCTTATGGAGACATTTTCTCAGTTAAGTTTCCCTTTCTCAGGGAACTTTAGTTTGTATCTCAGGTTGACATAAGATAACCAAAACAGTTATCTATGCCCTTATTCCAGATCTAAAATATAGGACATTAAATTTTTCATTTTTAAAATAAAATAGATTATTTAATTAATTATTAAGGTGTGTGTGAGAGAGAGACTGTCTGGTGTATTCGTGTGTATGCACATGTGTACATGTGTAGAGGCCAGAAGCAGATATTGATTGTATTCTCATTGTTCTTTGCCCTATTTCCTTGGAACAGGGTTTTTCAGTGAACCTGAAACTGTCTGGTTAATGAGCTCCCCAAGATACACCTGTCTCCACCCCAAAATACTGTGGTTTCAGGCATGGCAGCCACACTTGACTGTGATGGGGACTGAGTGCTAGGGAGTTAAACCCAGGACTTCGTGCCTATACAGCAAGTACCCTCACTCACTGAGCCATAGTCCCAGCCCTTATTACGGCACCTTTTATGAATAAAAATTATATATATTATATGTATATAGCAAGTGACATGCTGTTTGATAGAAGTATGACAAGATCAAGCTAATAGTATATTTTGTTATATGGAACTTTAAAATTCATTTGTCAAACATTTTCTTTCAGGAGTAGGCATCCCTAAACACTACATTATATAGCTGGTTTCACATCTTACAAAAGTGGTGTCATCCTGTATACAGTACTCTTTAACCTAACACAATGCATGTACAATTACATTGTTTCCAGTTGTTGCTAAGGAGAGCCAGGTCCTGTAACTCACACACACAGTTCTTCCATGGACCAATTTACTAAGTGATTTCACAAACTGGTTATAGAAATCTACATCCCTACTCAAAGACGCTAAGGGTCTCTGTCCCCCATATCCTTGGAAGTATTTGAATTGCCAGATGTACTGATTTTTATTGGCAGAATGAAGAAGTGATGGAATTTGTTTATTAAATATTTGATAGAATTCATTGTAGAAGGCTCCTGGACCTGACATTTTATATATAGGAAGAATTTTAATTATAAACTCCATTTCTTTAATAAAAATAGTGTTGTGCAGGTTTTCTCTTTCTATTGTTATTTTGATAAGCTACAACTTTCAAAATATTTTTCTCTTCTACCTAAATTATCAGTCTTAATATATTTCTAAAAAGTCCTTGTTACTTTTTTCGTGTGTGTGTGTGTGTGTGTGTGTGTGTGTGTGTGACTTTCATTGATATCCCTCATTTTCATTCTTGATATTGATGATATCTCTCTCTCTCCCTCCCTCCCTTTCTCTCTTTTTCTCTCCCCCCCCCCTTAGTCAGTCTTCCTAGGAGTTGAACAACTTTATTAACCTTTCCCAAAAAGAATTTCTCTACCATTTGTTTCCCCCTTTATATACATCCATTCTCATCAAAGAATGCTCACAAGATCTGGCACCCTGCATAGTGCATCGTAGGGAGTAGATACTCAAAAGTACTCCACTGCAAGGCAACACTTAACTATAAACACTCCCAAGCACCCCTTAGGTTTCCTAAGACTTAGCATCAACACCAAACATAAAGCCAGATGCTGTTGGCTGGAGGCTAACACTGAGGGGACTCTCTTCAAATCTACAATAGACAAAGTCACTTTGTGGCCATCCCGACACCCAACATCTCATCAACCCTCCTTCATCTCTCTGGAACCCTGGTGCCTTTCCTAGTCCCAACCAACCATGACATAGGGAGGAGTTTACAGTAAACACCCTGGACTGTCTGTCATGCTTGGAGGTGCGCACCCTCGTGAAAACAACTGCTGGGTTCCGAGGGTACTGACCCTGAGACAGCAAACAAGAGCTGGTGACTGAGTCCAGGGTGCTGGTCAGAGCAGTGCAGGCTTCACTGGTGGACGCAAAGTGGACAGGACGCTGTCTGAGAAGCCTTTACACACTTAGCTCCCTTGTTCTTGCACACTTCCCTAATCCTTTAGGGGAGTTTGCCTACCCTCACTGCCCCTCACTGCTGCTTGGCAGTCTAAATCTAAAGAAGTCCCATTTGCAGGGTTACAATGCTGACAATCTTCTGTCAGATTTATAGAACCTAGAAGGCCTGTTGCCCCGTGCAATAGCCCTCAGATCCAACAACATAACACACAGTACAGCTGAAGCTAATGCTCCCATGAAGGTGAAGAATAAAAGGGATGACAAAGACCATTGTCCCACATGCTCCTTCTCTTCTCTACAAAGGGTCCTAGGGATTAGAGGGTTCTGGATGGAGCTTTGAACAGGCAGCTTTATATTATCTTTAGGGACTGATTCTTTCATGCTAACGCATGGCTCTTGAATGTTGGGCTTTGGAGTGTTACACTTATTCCAGTAACACTCTCAGTTTGTTTGGTAAAAATATTGAGCACTGAGACACAGAAATTGTTCCATATTGCTTTAAAAGTTGGCAATTTTAGTCAGAGTACACCATTCTTTATGATGCTTTTCCCAAGTACTAAGGCTGGTGACATCTCCAACTCTCCACAGCAACCTCTTATCACGTTTAAGAAAGGAATTCAAGTACTTTGCAATCAGCTGATCAATCCTTCAAGAATCAGGGACAGCAAGAAAACAAAACCAAGAAACACTAGTCACACTCTCTTCTTAAAGAACCTGTCAGACTAAGCTTGGTCCAAGTAAGAGATGTCAGGAGACCTAGCAAAAATAGACACTAGAAACCTGAAACCCAATGCCACACTGTGACAGCTCATCCAGCATCCCGCTCTAGTGAAGCAGGCCCTGGAGAGGAAGATGGGAACTTTGACTTTGCTGGGCAATGACATCAAAGGGGGTAGAAAACTGTGTCCACAATGAGGGGATGTCAGTGTTGCTATGCTTTGCTCAGTTACAATGTTTCCCTGTAGTCTTTCCTCACTGAATGAAATAAGCAGTCATGATGGAGACTCACATGACAAGGAACTGGAGGGGTCCCTGCCACTGAAGGCTGAAGGTGTCCTCCAAAGTCTGTGTGTTTATTTCATCCCCTAATGCAGCAGTGTTGGAGGGCATAAGGAGATTATGTCACAGAAGCTCCATTTCAGCCAGCACCAGCTCAGCACCAGCCATGAGTGATAATGAGCACAAGCTTTAGTCCACTGACTGATGACAAGCTGTTACACAGCAATAGCTAACCAACACAGCCAAATTAAAGCACAATGATTCCTGCCCGTGTGGGACTGGTTCCAGGAATGCAGGGATGGCTGAGGACTAAGATTCAAAC
This sequence comes from Sigmodon hispidus, assembly GCA_004025045.1. NCBI lineage: Eukaryota > Metazoa > Chordata > Mammalia > Rodentia > Cricetidae > Sigmodon > Sigmodon hispidus. The sequence continues at coordinate 177,499 of PVIH01002093.1, forward strand.
TTATTTAACTCGCCTTTGTCCCAGACATTAGGGAATCCCCTAATATGGATCACTGTCCCAACTGTGCCAAAGAAAAATAATACATTCCTAGGTGACTACATATGCTTTAATAAAATCGTTTCCAATAAAATTGGAATGAATGAATGATATTCCATGACCAATGTCAGTATGTATCCCAAAGGCCATGAGTCAGAAACTTTACCCTCTATACTACAGTGTATGAAGGTAGGAACCAGGGGCTGGTCATGGTGAAGCATATTTAACCCCAGCAAGTAGGAGACAGAGGCAGGTGAATCTCTGAGTTTGAGGTCAGCCTGATCTACATACTGAGTTCCAGGCCAGCCAGGGGTATAGACCGAGACCGTCTTTAAACAGAAATGAGGTAGGAAATCTAATTTTTAAAAAAAACCACAGGTGTTCAGCTCTTACAAATGAGTTGTCAGTTTTGTAAGATGGGTTAGTGGGCTATTAGAAAAGTCAGTCTCTCTGTCTCTGTCTCTCCTTTCCTCCTTCTGCCATGGGATGACCAGGCATAATGGCCCTCACAGATATACTCCCTTAATTGCAAACTTCCCAGCCTCTAGACCATGAACCAAAAACAACCACTGTATACAGTTCACTCAGTGTTTGGAATTCTGTTACAGAAGCAGAAAACAAACTAAGCCCCTCCCCTCATATCTCTACCCTGCCCCCTAAAGTCTGCATCATTATTAGCTTTGGAATGAGGTCGAGATGCCCATTGCACCTGATTCTTAATACTGAATCAGAGGGCTTTATTAATTTGTCGTCTGTGTGCATATGTGCCACATGAGGGCAAGCACTTGCTCACAGAGGTCAGATCAGGGCATTGCATCCCCTAAGATAGAAACACAGGTAGTTGTGGGCCACCTGCTGTGGGTGCTGGGAACTGAACTTGGGTCCTGTGAAAAAATGGAGGTGCTCTTACCTGCTGAGCCATCTCTCCAGCTCCAACTGAAAGTAGTTAGCTAATTTAGTTAGATAAAAAGTAATAAATTCCTAAAATTAAAAAGAAAAGTGATACTCTTAAGTTTGTAGATGACAGAATGCCCAAGCTATCTACAAAATGATTAGAAATTTTGTATAATAAAAAACAAATAAATCAAATATGGTAGAAACAAATAGATAAATAAAATGTAGTAGAAACACATGTGTGCAGAGATGATAACCATTTAGGAGATACAATAGAAAGAAGAAACATATACAATGACAACAAGCCAGGTGAAATTCTCCCAAGTAAAGAGCTGTGAAAACCCTGTACAAGGACAGCTTCACCCATGGAAGCGACCTTGAGACAGAAGAGCATCTATGGTTTCTATGACTGCAAAAAAAGATGTCAGCTCCAGAAGCTGAGATAGAAATTTAGCTGAGAAGACAGTGAAGCTGGTGAAGTGTTTACCTTCTGAGCACAAGGACCCAAGTTTGATCCCTGGAACTCACTTTTTTTTTTTTTAAACCAAGCACAATGGCATGTGCCTTTAATCCCAGTACGGGGAGGCGGGGCCAGGGCAGCTCTTTGGGGCCCTATGGCCAGATAGCCCAGTTTAGTCTGCAAGCTCCAGGCCTGTCTCGAGAACAGTGAGATGAAGGATTCCTGAGGGATAGCACCTGAGGTTGTCTTTTAGCTCACCCACACACATGCACCCGCACACAGGAACATGTACACGTGTGAACACACAAATACAGTCCAATTCCAATATTATCAACCTGATGGAATAGCTAGAACACCTCTAAAATAAAAAGTGACGGCCATTAGCCTAGCGAACCCAGAACATAGTAAGGGGGGCTTCCGTTCAACTGCTCTCCCTGTACCATATGCCTGAATACAACGTTTCTTTAAATAAAGATAAATAAAACAAAATATTTTAATTAATTAAGATAAAAAAAGCAGGCTCGTATATGCCTGTAGCTGTAGCTTCAGGAGATCCAGCACATTCTTTTGACCCCCATATATGCACATTCAGAAACTGACCCATGCACACAACACACACATACAAAATGAGCCTTTAAAAAAGACTGAGAGGAAAAAAGAAAATTAAAAGCCTGGAATAAAAGTCAAAGGTTCAACCACAGAACTCAAATGGAAGAAAGCAGGGTACAGCCACACAGTGGAATAGAGTCGGATCATGGGACTATAACCAGGAAAGTGGCCACAGACTGTCAAGAACCGATTTTTAGGAGGAATTTTTATCACAATACACAGGGATGTAACATACACTAATATAATGTATAAATGGCTTGTTTGGAAAAAAAGAAGCAAAAGACAAATAATTTAGGATGAGAAACAGGACGAAGACACAGGGATGGAACTGTACCTCTAAATAAAGTATAGCTTTTGTACAGTTGTGACCTTTGAGTCACAAAAAAGTATTTTATAATTTCAAAAGTAAAATGGTATCATAAAGACCAAAACAGTGCAAAAAGCAGGCTGAATGCAATTATAAACTCACAAAACCAATGCTGTGTTCAAGTGAAAATGGAGCTCAGAGCTTTGAGTGTGCACCCAAGGACATCTGAAACCTACTGTGGTAGGTTAGGGTTGGCAGTAGTTTACACTGTGTGTACTAGGATTTAGCAAATTATCAAATGTAGTAATAATTTTGGAATCAGGTTCTTACTGGGAGAAAAGATAACGGAAATATCAATTTCTAGTTTGTTTTTAAAGATGCTTTGGTTGGGGCCACCTGACAATATCTAGACTCAATGACATCCAAGGTGGCCATAGGCACACCTAGTCTACAAGGTGGATATTAAGCTCTTTAGTTCCCACTTAAAGGAGCAAAGGCCTCTTTGGGAAATGGTCGACTCCATGTTTGATCCAAGTACAAGTGTGAGTGCTGGATCAGCTCTCCAAGACCCCCCCCCCACCAAGGACAAGTGAGAAGGTCCCAGAGGCTAGGCCTAGCCCAAACACCCAGCACCTCATTGAAAGGCTGCAACCCGGCCCACAGTCGTGCACCCCTACTGTACCGAAGTGGGGCAACACCAACGAAAACCCGATCCCTTTCCACCAGAGCTCAACTCACTAAGAGACTCCTGCCCTCCTCATGGTTCTGGTTTTTCCAGGACAAAGGCCTTTGAGTGGCTATACTACCAGGGGTGGATTGCACAACCCTAACCCTCTCAAATATCTGGACATCCTGATCACCTGCGTTCTCTCTGCCTGGCTACTCCAGCCCTGCTTTCTTTTTATCCTTCACACCTCTTAACCATCATAAAGCTTTTTCTTCTACTGTTCAAACTCCAACCCTCCGGAGCCTGCCCACTGCACCCAGAACATCCAAGCCCTAGTTCTTCTGACTTATCTGGTTCCAAGGCCTTCCTATCCCTCACCTGTACTTGCCCTGGGGATGCTGCACCCGTTCAGCTCATGAGCTGACATTTCCCCTCTCCAGCCCATTACCCCGTTTTATTGTCTTCCTAGAGATGATGAAATGGCCTCAGGTTTTCCCTTAGGTAAATAACTATGCTGTGGTATGTCCTCCCACACCGGCGTGGAAGCAGTGCTCAGGGCAGGGAGCTGGCAGCACATAGTAGGTGTCAGTGAACATAGCATCCTCAGGGCACCTGACAATGTGGCTGAAGTACTGGGGCAGGAGCCTGGAACCTCATCTCTGTCACTTCACGGCCCTGATACAGAACAAGCGAGTCTGTTTACTTGGCTGTGAAAACACAGCTCTGTTCATCAGGTGGGTCTTCCCAGGACCCTTCTTGGACTCTCTTACCTGTCCTACAGCCACAGGAGATAGTCACTTGGGGTGCAGGGAACCTCACCACCTAAGCTGGGTAGACAGCAGGGTTGAGAACACCCACCTCTCTCCAGCGCTTCTCTGTCTCCATCCTTGAGTCTGCCCCCTGTCACTGCCCGAGGGACACACCCGGAACCCCAGCAGATGCCACTATCCTACAGCCCTTCTGATGGGCACTCTGGTCCTCTGATTTCCACAAGGCCAAGGACCTTCGCATCCTTCACATGCACATCGCAGGTCAACCATGCTGTGCCCGTTTCATAGCTAGGGAAACTGAGGCCCATGTGGGTGGAGATTCTGGGCCCGGACTGGCATTTTCTGCCACTAGCAGGTGCAGGGAGGTGGCCTCCCATTAGCGGCTGGGGGTCGGGGGGCGTGCCCTTCGCTGGGCTCCGGCCTCCAGGAGCTGCTGGGCACCTCCACCCCAAAATCTCACGCCCGTCCCGCGCTCTCGGGAGGTGTGTGTTTGGGGGTGGGGGCTGCTTCCGTGCCGCTCGGCCCCGAGCCATCCACCTCCCCTCCACGCGCGCCGCGGCTCCGGCCACACACACTGTCACCGGCGCGCACCTTGCCCCGGGTCAGCCCTGCGCGTGCCCGCCCGCGGCCCGATTCGCCGTCCCCGCCCACGCCGCTGCCTGGCCCCACGCGCGGACCTCGCCTCGCCCCGCACGCCCTTGTCCGTAGCGCAGGTGTCCCGCGCGACCGCTCGTCACTCACCGGCTCCCGGCGCTCCGGCAGCCCGGGCTCGGCCCATCGGCAGCGCCCGCCGCGCCCGCCGCAGCCGCCGCACCGTGAACCGGGCGCTGCCCGCCCGCCCGCAGCCCGCCGCGATCCCGCGCGCAGCCCGCCCGTGCGCCTGGCGGCCTGGCCGGAGCCGTGCGGAGCCCCCTCGCGGCCGCACGGAGAAACGCGGGTGGAGCCTCCCGAGTCCGCGCTCTACGCAGCGCTGCCCGCTGCCCTCCCAGTGGGCTCGGCAAGACTTGCCCATCAAGCTTCTCTTCTGCTCCCCGCTCTCGGGGTTCATGGCCAAATGTCCAGGCCTGCGCTTGGGACCCCAATGTGGTTCGCCTCTTGAGGGCTAACACTGCCCCTATGGTGCCCTCCCGAGCCTGCTTCCAGAGGACCTCTGTCCTCAAACTGTGCCCTGGACAGAACTCTTCACTTGACCGCCAGCCTCTGCTATCCTGAAATCCAGGTCACACTTGCCTCAAGGCTGAGCCCTGGCCTCTCCTCTGGGCTTCCCTGCAATGGCCACTGAACTTTGGATGATATATGTCCTCGAATATTACTGGCACAGGTGGACGTCAAAGGAGTGGTGAGGACTGCAGATGCTCTTCTATAAGTAGTGAGGGACATCACAAAGAAACAGCCATGTCTCATGGCTCTGGAAGCACTTGGGTGCTAGAAAGATAAAGGAAGGGGGGTCGTGACGACGTTAAGTGGAAAGAAGGAGCTTATGCAGTACTTTCCTCCCTGGTTCCATCCAGGTGTGTCTCACTGTAGAGGTCAGGGCATCTGAATTTTGCTTCAATAGGACCTGCCTGATGAACTGTGGCCAGAACCCAACCCAATTCACTCAAGCAAAGAGCTTATTGACTAGTAAAACATAATTAAAAAATTAAACTATGTTGTTGATTTCTGAAGTAGTTAAATTATGAACTTTGAATCTTTTGGGGAGAGGGTGCTATGAGCCAGGCTGGAAAGGCGCAGGGCGGAATTAGCCTGCTGAATTGGTGAAGAGCTAGCTGGACCTTGTCCTTGCCCTTGGAACAAGTTTAGGCCCAAGTTTGCCTAAAGAACTTCAGCAGGAGGTGATGGTGCATCCTCAGATGTACTGGCCTGGCTTTTCAGAAGCCCCCTGCCTTGGTTATCCAGGTGGTATCTCCTACTCACAGGGTCTGGACCACAAAAGTTCATCCCGCAGGGTTGTCACTGAGGGGTGGGAGGACAGCTGAGAAGTGCAGACCTTGAACAGGTTCAGAGGATGGGGCAGATTCAAGACAGGGCTATTTCCGAGAGAAAAGCCACAGGACTCGGTGATTCAGGGCCAGAGGACCTGAGGGGAGTGGGGGCTTCCAGGTTGGTAGGGAGTGTGGGGGGAGTTTTCCAGGGGTGGGTGTTGGGTAGATAGTGGTTGTGAGGTTTGCTGAGGAGCCCTTTTCAGCAGGTGGTGAGAAGATCTTGGGAGAGTTCCTGAAGGTGGCTGAGCTAGTGGGTGCAGTTTGGGCTTGGTTCCTAAGCTGTAAAAGGAGAGAGACCCCTGGGTTTCAGTGTCTGTAGACACCCTGTGTGGCCTCAGCAGCAGGTCTATCTCAGCCTTGGCATAGATGCGTCAGGTGACTGAGGAAAGAGGCTGACAGTCTGCAAGGTGGCCAAGCAGAGTCACCAATAGAATACAAGAACAGACAGGACAGAACTTTGGGCTCCAGCCAAGGCATTTTATTAGCAGAACCCATAAACTGCATTCTTGGGTCTGTGAAAGCCCTCCAAAGTATCTACAAGGGCAGAACACTGGGAGAAAGTCACCCTCAGTCAGCCACAAGGAGGGGTGTGTGTGTGTGTGTGTGTGTGTGTGTGTGTGTGTGTGTGTGTCACAGTCTCATTGCTTACAGACCAAGATCCTACCTTTCCACAGAGTCTGAGTGAAGATTAGTGAGGAGGAGGAAGAGCCAGTATGTGTATATGTGAGCAGTATGACCATGCACATAATATGTGGTTCATGGTTCTATAGATGCATGCAGAATACATGTGAATGATATATATGCAGTATGTAGTGCATTTGCATGTATATTATGTACATAGCCTGTGGTGGCATGTGTAGCATTGGGTACATGTGTATGTGAAATGCATCTGGAATAAGTGTGGGGCTGTGTGTGGGTGTGATGAGTTCCCAGCACGATCATTAGGCTGGTCCCAAAATAAAGGATGATGTCACAGCTGAGACTGCTGGTAATGGAACATGAGATAAGACTGAAGGTTGCTGAGGTGGAAGGAGATTCCAGGGAGCCAGGGCTGGAGCAGGGAAGGAGGAACAGCTCATAAATGATGCGTTGTTAGGATGCTCATGTCTCTCCTCTATCACACAAGCCACAAGTAGCACCTTCTCTGTTTTGTGCATATGCCTGAGGTTTACTTGCTGGGTCAGAGCAGTTTCTATGTCCCTGTTGGGCCATTGCTATCTGGACATCTATGGTTATAAGTAGAAACAGAGGCACAGAGTCCTATAGCCTCTGAGTCCCAGACAGTGTTCCCTGTTTCTAAACCTGATAATGTGACCTTTAGGCCTTTGGAAACAGTTGTGGAAATGTTTTGAAAGTTTTGGAAAAGCATGCTAGAGAAGTTCTAAAGTGTTGTATGCCCATCTTAATGGGCAATTCTGGTGGGAACCTGGGAGATCAGAACTCTAGCAGGAGAGCAGCCTGAGGCTTCAGATGGGCCCGGCACAGCGCTGGGAACTGCACCAAGGCTGATCACATTGCAGTCTGCCGAAGAACTTCTCTACGGATTTCTACTTCCTGAGACTTTATGGGAGACAGAGTTTAAAGGTAAGAAAACTAATTTCTAATATCCTTCTCCCTCCCCCTTCCCCCTCTCTCCTTTCCCTCCCTCCCCTTTCTTTTTTCCTTATTCTTTTGGGGATGTTGAGGACTGAACTCAAGGCCTTGTACATGTTTGATAAATACTCTGTCACTGAAATGTATCCACAATCCTTTTTTCCCTATTTAAAAAAAAAATTGCTTGAGATAGGGTCTCACTAAGTTGCCCAAACTGGCCTTGAACTTGTTTGGTAGCCCAGGAGAAGCTTTAAGTTACAATCCTCCTGCCTCAGATTCCCGAGTAGCTGTGGAACCAGGTCTGGCTGAAATGTGAGATGAAATACGAGCACAGCACATGTGCAATTTATGGCATGACTATTACCAACTACTTTTAGATAGACTTATAGTGAGAATCAGGAATAAAAGATTTGAAAATATGCAGCTTAACTGGGTGTGATGGAGCACACCTTTAATGCCAGCACTCAAGAGGTAGAGGCAAGTAGATCTCTGCGAGTTCAAGGCCACACTGGTCTATATAGTGGGTTCCAGGACAGCCAGAGCTACACAGTGAAGCCCTGTTTCAAAAAAGAAAAGAAAGATGGAAAATATGAAGTATTAATGGAGGCGGTTCCAAATAAACACACTAATGCTTATATTACTTACAAAATGCCTGGCCAATAGCTCAAGTTTATTATTAACTAGCTCTTACTTTTAAGCTAATCTATTTCTATTAATCTGTGTATTGCCACATGGCCCATGGCTTTACAGATCCTTGCTTCTTGAATCTCTCCCAACTCTGCCCTCTGAGTCCTCAGTTTGATTTTCCTACCTAAATTTACTCTGCCTTGCTATAGGCCAAACATCTTTATTATTAACCAATGATAGTAATACATATTCACAACGTAAGAATTATCATCCCACAGTGAAGTCTGGCCATAGAAGGAATCATGTTTAAAGTTGCAGACAAGGAGGGTGTTAAAGAGATTAGTGCCATTAAAAATAATCCAAGCGCTTGCACCTTGAAGGTTATGGCAGAAGCACAATCTGCTCCCCTAAACTCCTCCATCTGTCTGTCTGTCTGTCCATGAGGTGAACATGCTCCTGCCACTGTAACGTTCCTCCAGGTGCCTAGGACCAAGGAACCATGAACTGAATCCTCAAAACCTTGACCCCAAATAAACAATCCCAAGGAGTTGGATTTTTGTGTGTGTGTATTGTTTCAGGTTTCTGTCACAGCATGCAGAGTGACTAATTCAGTGACTCTGAATAAAATTAAATGTTCTTATACTTGTATTCAAAACTAGCCTTGAGCCATACCATGATCAGCAGCAAGACTGTGCCAATAATCTCACACTGTAGATTTTATTTGCTCTTTTTTTTAAAAAAAAAAACAACTTTATTTATTTATCTATTTATCTGCCTTGGTGTTTTGCCTGGAACTGGAACTACAGGCAGTTGTTAGCTGCCATGTGGGTGCTGGGAATCGAACTCGGGTCCTCTAGAAGAGCAGACGGTGCTCTTAACCACTGAGCCATCTCTCCAGCCCCTTTATTTGCTCTTAATGACATTAAAAGGCACATTAAAAACTTCAGGAAAGAAAGGGGAGAGACTGGAGAGAGAAGAGGAAGAGGAGAAGACTACCTGGTTTGGTACTTTTGTGTATGTTGTGTGAGGGTGAAGCTTTGGGGTTGAATTCTGCTTAAAGCATTTGCTGACTTCTAAAGCTGCAGTGTGGGCTGTGGGGAGTCTCTCTTCGAAGGCATTGAGAGCCTGAGTTAAATCCTCTCATTTCTCAGACTTAGGAGACAAGACCCCAGAGGAGGGGCATGAAAATTCGAGCCATAGACAGGTTGTGACTGACTCGAAAAAGTCACTATCAAGTTACCTGTGGAAACCCTCACCACTTTCAAGCTTGGCAGGGCTGGAAACCACTGCCCAGCAGACAGGAAAACCACCAGACTTTAGAATTTTTGCAGAGGTGAAGCAGCCAAGTTGGAGACTATGAGCACGGGGTTGCCAAAAGACTTCTAAACACGTGGTTGAGAAGCCCACTGTGGCTTCTCTTAGCTGGAGACTTCCATTGCACAAGTCCATGGGCCTGAACTTGGTAAGGCTTCTGAAGACATCAGGTGCTTTCCAGAGGCCCTCCTCACTGACACTTCTGTCTTAGTCTCATCTGTCCTACAGCAAACACATTACCTGAGCCAACTTGAGGCTTTTGGACCCAGATCTGTGAACTGATAAATCATGGTTGCTCTAGATGTGGCACTACATTTACGGCCATTTGTTATGGCAGCTACAAAAAACTAATACAACAGGAAAGCTGAATCTACCCCCTCCCCCAACTTGGCAGTCCTGCTCCCATGGGAGAAGAGTGCCCTGAGACACGCAGAAATGCTTAGCACAGCACCATTTGATACAGCCTCAACCTGGAAACAATCCAAATGCCTATCAGCAAAAAGGAAAAGTCAATTATGTTGTCAGATGTGGCAGCAATGGGGAAGAACTTACAACTGTTCAATAACAAAATCAGAAACAGCACCTACTATATTACGCCATAACTCAGCACAGAGAACTATATGGTTAAGGATGGAAAAATGTCGACCTTGAGGGTCTGTGACTGCAAAAGGAGATTCCTGGAGGATGTTTGTAGTTTCGTGTGGGGCTCTGGGTGGTCCTATCTGTATAGGTGGGCTCACCTTGAAAAACTTTACTGAGTCATCCACTTGAAGTCTGTCCAATTTCTTGTATATATATTTCAGAGAAAATGCTATTTTTTTTCTAGAAAACATTCCTCTATTCACAGCAGGCATCTGACATCATCTAGTTTGCAGTCTGTTGACACGAGGTATATATTGCTGTCACATGTAGATATAAATACAATTCTTCTTGTACTGGAGTCAAACCAGCATGCTTGTGTGCTAGTCCAAATGCTCTACCAACTGAGCTACACCCCCTCCATCCAAGTCTTTCTTTGACTTAGAAAGGGATCTTTGTAATGAGCAGGGTGGTGAACATTGTAATCCTAGCACTTGGGGGCTGTGGCAAGAGGCTCATGAGGCCAGACTGGGCTATACAACACTGTCAAGAAAAAGAGGGGTGCTGGAGAGATGGCTCAGAGGTTAAGAGCTCTGACTGTTCTTCCAGAGGTCCTGAGTTCAATTCCCAGAAACCACATGGTGGCTCACAACCATCTATGATGAGATCTGGTACCCTCTTCTGTATATTGTATACATAGTGAATAAATAAATCTTAAAAAAATCAAAACCACCTGCAGAATTTCCCCTCACTCACTTGCAGCCAGGGCCAAGGACTGATGCAGTTGTTGGCCATATTGACCATGTTCACTAATGCTAGATTGTTTGGTTTGCAGAGAGGAGTGGTAGGTCTTATGTATGGTTCTGTCTCTAGTCAAAGATCCTGAATAGAGATGCTCACAGGACATGTGATGAAAATAAATACATGCAATGCAGTGTGGGGATGAACAAAGGGCAGGGTACTTGCAGCTGGGGACTTCCAGCTGCAACATCCCAGCACATCAGAAGAGTCATGGGTTGTTATAGACTTGCAAAGGGTCTGCTTTGACTTGGGTAAAGGCAGGTGTTTCCCTGGGGAATAATGTTCCTGGCTTCCATCCAGGCTGTTGCCTATTTCTAATTTTGGGCTTCCTTCTATCTTTTGCTTTTTCTTGTGTCTCAATAATTTATACACATATATGTATTACACACATGTGCACAAGTGGGTGGATATGAAGAGGCTGTAATAACAGCTTCCAAGTTTGCCGTCTTCCAGGAAGGTTCATGAGACTTCAGCATTATGTTAGATAAAGAGGAGGTGGAGAGTGTCCCTTCCCCTGGCCCTGCGTGTGCAGTGACAGTTTCTACCCCTTCTGCTGGTCCCTAACAAGCTCTGCCAACCCCAAGCGGGAGTTCTCTTATGTATCTGAACAGCTAAGCCATCCTTCTACTCTGGAAGAAGGCATACAGTCCTGAGTTAGTTCATAGCCATGAGAAGGCCACTGACCTTTCTTGACTTCATCCAACTTTGGAATCCAGACGAACCTAGGTTGAAGCTAGGTTGCAGAAGCTTCAAGAATCTTCAGTGAAATAAGATTTATCTGTTTCTTGAAGCTAGTAAAACAAACAAACAAAAACCTCATTGCCAGATTAGTTTAACTTAGAGCATACTGGGGTTTAGAGCAGGTGGCCCTTGACTGTATTTCATTTTCTTTGATGGTCACTGGTCCATCTGAGTTTTCTGGAAACCATCTAAATACACATTCTAAGAGCAGGGGGTGGGTGTCTGCCATCAAGCTAGTGACTTCAGCCCTGCACATCCTTGCTTTTTCTCCATGTATGCAATGTGCAGATGAAAATAACAGTATCATTCTCATGGAAGCACTAAAACGAGACTGTGAACACACATGATGTGCCCTGCTGTTGGTTCTCAGGCCAATTTCATAATTGCACATTTATAAGAAAATGTCTTTGTACAGATGATCAATTGCCAGAAAATTCCAAATGTTCTTTCTCTCCAGCTGCTTCCGGATGCCACTTCTCATTCTTGCTCTCTAGATTTATCTATCTTATTCTCGTGGCTTTGATAATTTTTCTTTTACTTTCTAATGCCTTTGTGTATATGTTCATGTGTGTGTGGGTGCACATGTGTGCAGGTATGTGCGTGTTCATGTATGTGGAGGTCAGAGAACCTCAAATGCCATTCCATCTTTTTATTTTTGGAGATGAGAGCTCACCATTAGGCCAGGCTGGCTGGCAGAAAGCCCCAGGAACTATGTTCCACCTCTCAGCATGGGATAACAAACAGCAAGTGGTTGTCACCACACCAGGCCTTGAAACTGGGGTCCTCATGCCCTTTCCTGACTGGAAATGCCTGGTGGGTATACATGTCCCCTAGGAGCCCAGTTAAATATTGACACTCCAAACTTCAAGATTTTTTATTCAGCTTGTCTGACCTATCTGTCATAAGAGCAGTGTATCTAGATTTCAAACAGAACTTGTTGATTCTCCTGAGATACTGTTAATCATCTATATGCCATTATAGAGAATATATATAGGGGTGGATGCTTTGTATCTCATATTTTGCTACATATGTACTTACACATGCTGATCAATTTGCTTGAGCAATTTACATTTAATTTCTAGTGAAAGTAGCATTTATTTATGGTCACATTTCCCTTTTTTTCCTCTTTTCTTGACTTTCTTCTGGCTCATGTTACAAATTTTAATTTTCTGTTAACTTTATCAGTTTCTCTTATTTATGTGTATGAATGTTTTACCCACAAGTGTCTGTGCATCATGTGTGTGTCTGGTGCCTGCTGAGATCAGAAGGTGTCTGCCATCCCTTGGACTGGAATTACAGACAGCTGTGAGCTGCCCTGTGGGTGCTGGGAAGCAAACTCAGGTCCTCCGGAAGAGCAGCCAGTGTTCTGAACTGCTGAGCCCTTCACAGTGCTGAGTCTCCAGGTCTCTCAGCTTTAAGTCGGTCTTTGGCTCTCACACCCTCTAGGCCCCCTGCTTCATCCCCACTCTATCACAGGAGCTCCTTCTGGAGCTCTACCCTGAGGTCCTGGATGATCCCTTAGAGTCCTCATAAAGTATCTGGGTTCTTCCGAGTTGTCTCTACAGTTAATGTGGACATGTTTAGCTACATGAATGCTGGTCACTGTGAATACCATATGTATATCAGCAGACACAAACATGCCTCTGCTTGTAGCTCTACCTATAAAAATTAGATATATATACCTTTTGTATACATGAGTTAATAGACATTAAAAATCTGGTTGCTAGCCAGGCAGTGGTGGTCCACTCAGGACTACAAGACAGTAGCCTTGTCTACAAAGCAAGTTCCCAAACAGTCAGAGCTGTAACACAGAGAGAAAGCCTGTCTTGAAAAATAAAACAAAACAGAACAAGCGGGTTGCAAACAAAAAACAAAAGGAGGGAAGTCATTGACTATATTTTAGTATAAATACATGTTTATGCAAATAGAGGATAACATACATGTGGGAAAATCTGGGGGTCTGAAACCAGTATACAGGAATTCTTTGTTCTATCATCTGAAGTTACTTCCAAATTAAAACTTGAAGACTTAATGGGATCGATCAACACAGCACAGGAATGAGCTTTGGGCCACACTCGTAGCAGTTTAAGCCTCAGAAGGAATAATAAGATATTCAGACAGAAAGCAGAGGCTCTGGTGAGACTACATAGGTGGCGTTAAGCTGTGCCCATTTGAACACCAAGTACTAAACAGAGAGCAAAGGGCAGAGAACATCTTCGGGAAACAGTCTCAATGATGCAAAGGAGTGCTTCCTGACAGCAGTATCAGTGAATGACAGTCACCTGGGCAGCTGAACTGAGGAAGTCGATTTTCCTTAAGGCCCCATGAGATTCTTGCTCACAGGAAGATGATCAACTAAGGCTGACAGCATGAAAAGTGTGACAGATGGGGCATCCCCAGGGTAAGCCCGCCCACACAGACAGGCTTCTCGGCAGTCACGGCAGTCACAAGGAGGACCCTGTAACTGAGAAGGGGGCGACTGTCAACACTCCAGCCAAGTGGTCGGCCAGAGTGTCAATGACAGTGGGCCTTGGAGACGTGCAATGTCTTCAGGTGTGATTTAATATAAAGGACACATTATCACTTAAATGTACAATTACCGAAAGATCAAGCAAGCTTTAGGTATACCTCCCAGATTCCAGAAAATACAAGAAAGGAAAAAAGGTCAGTTCAACCTTATGAAAGCCGCTAGAGGATGCACATCTTACAGGTCAACCTGTTTAAGCCAGTTTTCTGCTGTAACAGATAACCCAAATTAGGTAACTTATAGAGAAATGTAGTTGGTTCACAGGTCTGGAAGTTAAGGAGCATTTCATTGTGCAGGCACTTGATTGGCCTCTGGTGACGGCCTCTTGCAGTAAGATATTACAACACAAGTGCAGGAAGGGGATGCAGGTCACCAGAAACACAAAGGTGACCATGACCTGCTTGGTAACCGCCCCCAACCCGGGGCAACTAACCTAGTCCAATACTTAACTCACGCTCATCAGACCCAATCCAGACTTAAGAGAATATACCAGTTTCTAAAGAAAGATGATATTGTAAGGATTCCTGGCATGCCAAGTGGTGAACTCAATATGGTGCTGGGTGAGATAAGAATTCCTGGCATGTAGTGGTCACCTGGTGAAACCAACATGGCACCTGTAGAACATGCTGAGTATGGAGGACATGCCCCTAGGCGTGGCTACATAAATCCATGCCCACCCTTTCTCTTAAAAGGTTCCTCTCCAAGTTGTAGTCTCTTCTCTCTCTTCTGCTTCTCTGCTCCTGTACTCGCCTGGCAACTCTCCTGAATAAACTCTCCTATGGCCCTGGTAGTGTGTGTGTGCTTGATCTCACGCAAGAAACCAACAGATAGTCCCGTTATAAGAGACTCTCAAGATCCAATCATCTCCAACGAGGCTCCACCTGTTAAAGGTTCTGCCACCTCTCAATCCTGGTTATACTGGGACCAAACTGTCACTACATGGACCCTTGGGACATGTATCTGTAATGGTTGGTCTTGAAAGTCAACTTGATGGGATTTGAACCTACCTAGGAGACACCTCTGGGCATTCCATGAGGGTATTTCCAGATGTGACTAAGGAAATAACCATCCTGAAATTGGAAGGTGCTGTCCCATTGCCTGTGTTTGTATGTGCCCCCCTAGACAGAGTAGAAAGGAGAAGAGGAAGTAAGGCAAGCCACCAAGCCAAAGTAAGTCCCCTATTTTGTTAGGTATTTTGTCACAGCACCCTACATTCCCTTCACTGTGCATGAGAAATACTGAAGAACACAACAGCTAGAACAGAAGCTCAGCATCATCACAGATGCTGGCTCTGGCTGAAAGGACCAGCTGTGCTCACAGTGACAAACTTCCGAAGACAAGCTCCAGTGGCATTGAACTGACTCACAGCTGTCTTGCAGGCTCCGTGATGTTTCTGTTGGAAGAGGTTCTCCCTGGTTTCTCAGAGGTCTTCATAAACAAAAAGGAGGAATAAGGCTAGTGAAACTCTGGACCTTGGAAAGGAGCAGCCTGCTGCCCATTCTTTATGGCTGGCAAGGTGTGGCCTCCCCCCTTTCCTCTTCCACTGCTCTATGGTGGGGATGCTGGTAAGTGGAAATAGGAAATGCTCTGTCACAATGCTCCTTGGGCTGTGGGGCACAGCATGGGACCCATTCATAATGGCTGTAACAGAGTATCCCTTTTACATTATGGTAACTTTTAGCTGCAAGGGATGTGACTCACCACCTTGTTACCCCATTACTGATGTTGCCTGACTGGTGATTCAAAATTGAGAACAATAACACTATATCAAACCACTACCTTCTTGTCAAAGGTAACAATCTTCAGAATAGTGTTCAGTGTCTAATCACAAACAACTTTTAAATACAAGTACCCAACTGCAAAAAAAAAAACCAAAACCCCATCAAACTATGCACACAGACCACCTAGAGCTGGTGAAGAGAAGAGTTTTCCCAATCTAGACCTTAGCGCTAAGGCTGGTGCTGACTATTTGGACCAGTCCTGGTCTGACACAGAAGAGGACCAGCCTTGGGAAGCCTGCTATCCCTATGATGTGAGGTTTCAATCATCCTCATTGTTTGGAAACACAAGTAAGATGAAAATGGCTCATTCTGTGCACAAAATTACAAGCACACAGGCACCATTAAGGCTTTAAGACATATAAATAGAGACAGCTTGCCTGCTTATACCTTGTGGAAATAAAACTTCACCAATATTCCGAGCATATTATACAATTTTTAAAGTCAAAACTTTCTGCCATTGTTTTGAAAACAGATGCAGGGATGTGCAGAAGCTTTTCAGAGAGAGAATTAGCAGCAGTGTTCTTTGGGTCTGAAATCACGACACTTCAACATCTATTTGTGTTAAGTTTGTAATCAAAATGGTGATGTGGAAAGATACACTCAGTCAACTGTCACTTTAAAACACACACGAATTAGACATGCTGTACATTTCTCTTTCAAAATGTAGTTTGTATTATTTTCCACCAATCAAAACACACATAATATATTTTATTATAAAACATTAGGCAATGTTACTTTTGAGATATGCAATTTGAAAGGTCACACCTGTATTTACTACCAGCATTAGACACTGGAGGAGTCACATCAGAAACTAACCAGACAAACTCATACACCATTATGATGACTCACACATCACTCAGCCCAGATGAAACAAACCAGTGTTGTGTTTTATTTTAGATGCAGGCCTTGGCTGTAAGCAAGGGCCTATATAGGGATTTCTCCTTAACACCAGGGCTCTGGGCCTTGTGTTCTAGAGATGAGAGCACAGCCTGTGCTCTGAGGCGGCCGCTCTCCTACCCTGGCTGGACAGAGCTGCCCTCCAGACCTGGAAGAGGCAGTCACTCCACTTCTGGCTGAAAACTAAGCCAACAACAACAAAAACTAACCTAGTGCAAATTCCAGATAATCAGCAATTACCTGGTTTATAAAAATACATGTCCAAAATAGTGACTTCCAGGGTGTGTACAATATAAATTACAAAAATAAAATAGAAAAGATGAAAAAGTTGAGCACATTTTTCAGTTCTTCATCCAACTTCGGCATTTGCCTACAGAGATCAGTTCGAGACCATTCGCGTTGTCCCAGGACCCTGGAGAATCTAGGCTCAGGAGGGAAGACCCTGAAACTGGGGTGAGGTATTTCTTTGGAGCTCTGTGGTCAGCCATAGGTGCACTTGCCTGATGGAAGAAGGTCTTTCCAGGAGACCCTGTCCACACCAGCACAGCTCCATCCACAACAGGCTCATTGGATATGCAGACAAGGGGAGAGCAGAAGACCACACTTTAGGGGCACCTCGCTCTACTGACAGGAGACGCCTGTCAGGGGGACCTTGGATGAGCCTCTATCATAGCATGTCCCTTACAGTGTAGGGCAGATAATACAGCATAAAAACTTGTTTTCTATATTTCTCCTCTTAAAGACAGTTTTAGTGAAGTCTTTAAGTAAAAGAATGCATCTGAGAGAAGACCATTATATGATGTTCACATATGTATAGTGGTAACATTCATATCTGTACTTCAGGCTTTCAGGGCCCAAGTGACCTGAAGCCATAAACAGGTGCTTCTGCCTCCACCCACACTAACATTTCCACTTTGTACCTAAAGGTGTCCAAACATGATAGAAAGCTAGTCCTTAAGTTCAAGATTAATTTTCTTCATTAAAGGTTCCAGTGATCAGACCAACCATTAGGAGACAACTGATGCAGACAGAATCATGTATCAGATGCTACTTCTCATAAAAATTCTTATCAAAGTTCCTCCCAGAACACACTCCATAGCTCCAAAGTAACTGAACACAAGATATGAAATGTTAACAAAATAATCTCAAGGGAGAAAACACTCTGAGCACAGGTAGCCAAGGTATGACCATCCCAGCTCCATTTCTGCAGCACAGAACAGTCAGCATCTTACCAAATCCTGAGTAATCACAGACCAGGATCTCAAAGTATCAATTTCAGGTGAGCAGTTTTAAATCAAAATATTCAAGAGTGAATTGCTACTCTCTAGGGTATTTCTTCTTATCCTTCTGAAGGTTTCCAGAACATTTATGGATTTCCCTTAGGAAAAGGAAATGCCTCCACAAAATAGAAAATGGCAGCAGCAAACAGGCATAGTGAGAGAGCCTCGCCTCCTAAGAGACCACATGCTCTTGTTGGGCATGACTTCTGTCAGTGAGAAGACAGGTTAGGAAGTTATGCTGCAGAAAGAAAGGCTGTGAGACTCAATCACCTTGAATAAAGAGGGGAGCAAAGAATGGCCAGGATTCTGGGGAGAGAAGCACTGTTCAGTGACTGTCTGGAGAGGCCACTGTCAGCTCTATGCCAACACTAGGCAATGGGTTCAGGAATCTCTGCCACCAGCGTTCTATGAGGTGGGAGCTTAGTGGTATGCAGGATTCTACATCCACGTCCAGAGGACCAAGGAAAACGAGATACGTGGGCAGGGCAGGATTCAAGGGCATGTATGTCTTAAGCAGCACAAAATACAACTGGAAATTTTGTCATGCAGAAAGCTGTATGTAAGGTTATCCCACACTGGGCAGTTTAAAGGACACTGAGTGTCTATATAAAGAACTTGGTTTTAGCAGCGGTAATTCTCAGCCCAAAACATCACAAATTTAAGAAAAGCTGTATTTTTATTTATTAAATAAATTTAATTATATTCCTTCTGAAATACAAAAGATAGAATAAATCATACCATAAAAGTGGTTAAGATATGATAATATGACAGTGGCCAATTAATACACATAAATCTATTTTTTCTTTTGTAGACAGACACCAAATTACTAAAGAGGATTAAGAGACTATTCTAGAAGCAGAACTACCTGGAAGATTATTTGTCTTTTAAATACTGATTTCCAAAGTGCTACATGGGCAAGTTCAAGCAAGCATTTGTGGTCACATGCATACGAGTCCCCACAGTTACACATGAGCTGTCACCACAGATACCACACAACTTGGAAAAGAAACTCATCTATTCTAATTGCTCACCTGAAATGATCTTGAACAAAATTTCTAACAGTGTGGTTTGTACTTTTTCTTCAGACATAGTCTGCCTCATTTAATAGTCTAAGCAGGCAATCCTATTGGAACTGAGCAGGGGCAAGGCATCGTGTTTCTTACATGCAGAACATGGAGTTTTTCAATTTGGTTCCATCAACTCCCACGTGCTTCGGGACCATGGGAGCAAGAGTTCCTTCACAGACAAGCGCACTGTTTCCAACTTATCATCGACAGCCTTCAAGGGGTCCTGTTGAGGCATCGAGACTGCTGTCCGTGTCTGAGGCCAGTGTGTGCTCAGTAGACATGGACGAGATGTCGTTGATGGATGACGACTGAGAAGGGGTGGCCTTGCTGCTTACTGCTGCATCTGTGCTAAGAGAACCAAACGGAATAAACCTGAGGCACGGCGTCTCGCATGCCGGGCACAGGGCTCCAGGACACTTTTTAACTGTGCTTTGCAGCTTTCTGATCCTAATGATCAAAAGAATTAAGAAACTGACCAACTATACTTTTGAGCTTCTGGGATTTTCTTTCTTTGGTTCAGTTTCCAAACAGTCTTGGCTTTCCCTATAATATTCTCTTTTTTATTTCCTGTGGGCAATGTGTGTATGTGGACATGTATGATCATGTTGATTACTTAAAAGACATACCTGCTGACTTCAAACAGGCTTAAAAGAAAATGCATGAATTTATCCTACAAACAGCACAGGAGGCTTAGGCCTAAGTGGGATTTAAGTGCCACCTCATTTATAACAGGTACACCTTGACTACAGAAGAAAGCATCGGGATTCAAGTAAACCTCTTGTGACAAAAATGCTTTCTGAAATATATGCCCCCAAAAGAGAAAGGTTAGTGTTGGCTATGAATTTTATTTTTGTTTAATGTGTCTAAAAACTGTTATTTTAATTTCAAAGGTAAATAAAGCGGTTCTATTTCCTATTACCCATGTGTTAATGTGCTTGAGAAAATAAAATATGCAGGTTCTTAGGTCTGCACAAGTGTCTGTCTTTTTCTAAACTGAATCAGTGCAAAGACAGCCACACATTTTAAAAGTTTTCATATCCAGTCTCTTCCTCTCTAAACAGCTGGCAGAAGTTGCTGTGAGTCCCAGCAGGAATGTTTTAGATGCAGTTAGTTAGGGCCTGCCACCTCAAAACAGTGACTGCATCAGCATGCACAAGAAGGTAGCTACATCACACCAGGGTGGCACAAGTGGCATTAACACAGAGTTGCCATTTATAAACATTGAACAGACAAAACATTAGACAACAAAGTTAAAGCGATCACCAACCTGAAGGCTGGTCCTTTACACCATTCTTGCTTCTCTCTTCCCAGTCCATCACTTCTTTGTAAATTAGTTCTTCAAAGAGAAACAGAAGTTAAGATGCTTTGTGCTTCCCCTGCACCTCAACTATGCCTCCATATCCCTGGAGCTACTGTGGGGCACCACAATTTCTCAGCTTCCTTTGGCTACCACGTAAGTTCTCAGGGGCTCACATTAGCATACTACAAGCACACACTCTGAGCGCAGTCATGATGCCTGCAATCAATGTCGGCCTGCACTGACTATGCCCTCAGTTTCTAGTGATCCTGCTTCTGAATGATAACTTTCCAGTTTTGCTTCTTTGTTAACCAACTTAGTTCACTGTGGCTATGTGGTCATCTTAAAATGCTAAGGATAACTTCTTGTCTATTTTTGGCGGTTTCTTTCAAACTAGATTTTAAAACATAAAACTATATGGCTTAATAGACAAAGACATGTCCCACAGCTGGGCTCCCCGTAGCTGCTTAGATAGGCATTTTTGCAGGGAGTATGTGGCCTGTACATTGAGTGTGCTCTACAAACCCCCATGCTATCACTCACTGACATGGAGGCCATACATCGGCATGTGAAAATGGAAAGTCCTGGTATTTCACCAGAAGCAAACTATGATGCCACATAAGTTCTCCTCTAACACTGTTAGAGTCACACTCTTGCTCAGCTGGGAAGTGGGGAGAGAGAATATTGGGGCTTCTGAGTATCAAGGTCCTTCCCAAGAGGCTAGTATCAGAAAACAGTGAAAGCTGGTTCTATAGGCCTATAAGAATGTTATAAGTAAGAATCAAAATATGCTGCTTTACCTTTCCACTCTTCAATTGCATGCTCCCTTTCTTCCAACTGGGCATCATAAATTTGAGGTGGTGGCTGAAATTAAATAACATTGCAGGTCAATAGCTCAAAACTAATGCAGTATGATGGGCAGATAACACTACTTAGAATGTTTTGAATCTACTTATATAAATGTTTTGTAAGCATGATAGATTTTATCACTTAAAAATCAATCAATTAGAGTTAACCAAAAGCAAGCTTTAAATAGTAAACTTCAATAATCATATGACCTCAAAATGCTCTGCAGACATAGCCCAAAAGAAATTACAAAATTAATAACTATAGGCAGTTTGAGGTTCTCAGGGACAAGACTGTGTGGGAGCTGAGTGAAGTGTGGTACTTTCTTATAACACATTTTAGTTCACAATTCTTTATGACAAGACACCCATGGCCAAGCCACAAGCTCAGGAATGGAACATTCTACAACTGGCTGTTCATAAATCTAACTCTTCTGATATAACATCATGTCAAAATGGCAGTTAAATCTATAGTCAGTGTGTTCTACTGCAGGCATGAAGTAAATGCCCCACTGTGTTATTATTTCACTCACAGCTAAAGATCACTCACATGAATGATGCTATGAAAGCACACACCGAGGATGAGATGCCTAGATGCGCTGGGGAGAGGGGAGCTAGTGGGAAGGTCTGAGCAAGATGGAAGCAGATGCTTCGTGAATTATTATTACATATCAGCTTTGTAAACATAAGGCCAACTAGACACCATAGCACACTCATGTGCACTCCTGAGTATTCAACTCTAACTACAGCCCTAGCAGCAAGTGCCCCTAGGAGTACCAAGCAGGCTTCAGACAGAACTTGTTCTATTTTTGAAGTCAGAGTCCTAAAATCAACAACCTGCTCTCCTCATGTAGCCATTCTGGACTAACCGAGAGAAGATCCATAGACAACAGGCCCTGGCTATAAAAGTGAGCCCTCTTCACAGACATCTTTTCCAAACAGACACTTACCGCTTCTGCTTCAGCAGGATCATACCAAACAGTAATATATGGGTGACGCAAGGCTTCGTCCACAGAGATCCGCTTGTCAGGATCAATCACTAACATTTTTGATAACAGGTCTCTGGCTTGACTTGCTAGGGTACAAACAAATGATGGACTTACATTGTTACCATGAAAAAGAGGAAACCACACAATAAAGAACCAAGTGTGAGAGTGGAGGGTACAGAGATGTGCTGGCTTCAGGAAATGCTTAAGGGGTTCAAGATCAACACAGCTCATGACCGCTAAAGCCCAATGGCCACTATTCCAGCCAGACCAGGCTTTTAGCATGTGACTGAAGGCCCTAGAGGTGGCAGCCTCAGAGCAGTGTCCGGATGACCTGAAGCTATAAGGCCATGGCAGAGGACATAGCAAGCACCTCTCCTAGGATGGTGTTGCCAGGAGTGTGGACACAAAGTGTCAAGAGTATTTTTTTCTGTGTGTCACAGTCGAACAATGTAAAAACATTCCCAGTACCCGGGTCCTAGAGCACAGCTCACCCCCCAGGTCTATCTGCTTTGCCTAGCTGTGTTCTTCATCTAGAGGTGAAAAGCTAGGAGAGACAACAATAAGCCTACTTAAGCAGAAGGCTCAGTAAAGTCTCAGCTATGAAGAAAGGCCCAGCCTTTCTGACCACAGTGCTGCTCACCCTGGGGCGGAGGAAAGCCAAGCCACTGAGGGGCATGGAAGGGAGGGGGGCTTTCCACTGAGCAGCACTCAACACTCAACAGTTTCTGCGGGCATGCGCATGAGTGTCTGAGTGAGTTTGAGTACCTGTGCTCTGAGGCTAGAGGAGTCAGGTGTCTTCCTCTATTGCGCTCCCTTTATTCCTTCAGGACAGGGTCTCTCACTGAACCAGAAGCTCCTGATTCAGCCTCCAGCGTCCACCTGTCTCAACCCCAAATGTGGGTTCAGGCATGTGCAGCCCTGCCTGTGCTTTCTGTATGATGCTGGGGCAGAAATTCAAGTGCTCACACTTGCAGGCATCTTCCCACCCATAACCTAAGGGCTGTCCAGACTGATCTGGACATTTTAATTTTGGCCATTTTTTTTAACCTTGTTTTAGCAAGATCAAGACTCTTGGCTTTTTAAGTTTTCAGTCTGTGAAGCCTCTGAATGTCAGACTGTAAGAGGCTCTAGCTCAAGGTTTCAGTTACTGCACTCTCTAACACACTTGGGTTTTATAGTTCAAACATTACAGAAACAAGTACAGAATAAAGAATGCCTTACTTTTTATTTTGTCTCGCTCAGATTCCGATGGAAATATCCAATCGGGAAAGAGCTCTTCAAATTTGATTCCAGGGTACTTTGGTCTGTTTTCCACATAATTCCTCACGGTTGGCTGAAGTTTCTTCATGAACTCTGGGGACGGTGTTCCTAGCTGTTCAATAACTTTATTCCATTGATCAATATCTAAGAATTCTCTTGAGGAAAATACAACTGAAATGCTTCATAGTCATAATACAAACAGTACCATCATGCAAAGGAAAATTATAGTTATATCTATGGACAAGTAAATAATTAGGCCACCCCACAGGATCAGCAAAAACATTTTGAAATAATATTTAAATAAGGTTTGGTTTTCTAAATTACTAAACAAAAACTCTTGTTCTCTACATCTTAAAACTATGATCATGGTTCATTAAATCAACATAATCTACATGTTTTCCTGTTATTCAAAATAAAATTATGACAAAAATGATTCAACCTATGATATAAATAATTAAACATGAATTAAACATTACATAAGCAAACTGAAATCAATTTTCATACTAAAGCTACCTTAGACTCACAGGTCTCTAAAGGAGAAAAGAGCTGGAGAGCATCTGACTGAACTCTTCCAGCTGCGCAGCAGAGCCTGTGAGACAGGCTGACTAAAGGAAGCATGCAGAGGGAGGGGGCAGGGGCCCACGCTTTGGCCTTTCCTGCAGAACACACTCCCTCCTGAAACTGCCTTAGACAATGATGCTGACAGAGGCCCCAGCCCCCGCCTCCAGCATTTAGTGATGTGCTGTTTCTTCCTTTCATGATCTGGGTTTCAGAGTCAGTGTGTATGACCCTCTCAGGATTGACAGTCAGTCCTTCTCAGGAGCAACTTCCTCACTAGTTCAGTGCAGGTGACACCAGCTCTGCCTAGCTCTCAGGGTGCTTGTTAGGCTGAGGATGACTGGGACAATGTCTGTGGAAAGTGACACTGAAGCTGTAAACAGTCACATGAGACAATGCAAGCTATGAAGTCACATAAGCATCAGCTTGGAAAGTGACAGGCTTTCTCAGAATATACATTTACACCATTGAAACATTGCCTAGGGCCAGTCACTCAAACCCAGGCCTTCCAGAGTGTTCATTTGGAGGACCTACTCAGGAAGGGTCAGAGAGAGAAATCCTGACCATTCTCCTTCTCTTTTCCTTTCACACACTGAAAAATTGGGCTCATGCACACATTTTATTTGGTAACTTAGTCAAAACAGAAAACCTGGCTTGTATTATCCCTCTCTCCATATACTTTTAACACCTACCCCTTCCTCATACTCATTCCTCCGTGAAGACTAATCCTAAGAGTGACGAGCTGCCCCCACCCCCACATCTCTGTGCCACTTACCACTGGGAACCATCTGGGCTTCTGGAGAACAGCCAAGCCCACCTACCTTCTGCTCTCACCTACTGAAGGACAAGTGTCTCTCTCTTAGTCTTACTTCTTGCTGCTCCACCCCCACCGTGATCTCCACTGGAACCTTCTGTCATCATTCAGACATGCTGCTCTCCTCCAACTTAACAGCCACCACTTTCCTGTCTGTGACACCCCTAATACCATTTCTTATCTCCTTGTCCTCTCCTGAACATACTCTTCAGGCTTCCCTCCCAGTCATCTTGAGAACTGGTTCCATTACGGTTGCCGGGGCAATCACTAAACCCAATGGTTGGTTCTGAGTCTTTCCTCCTTTTCCTTAGCCCCTAAGCCTTTGATCATCTTTTCAATGCTTAGTACCAGCTCAAGGGTTCAGTACTATCAACAGACCACTGATTCCCACTCCTTTTTTACTCCCAATCTTTGCCTTCAACTGCACGCTCCATACATTAGATACTCCAAATCCAAAGTCATTTGAAGATTACACCTTCAAGGCAGACTAAAGGCCAACCACCTGGCCTGGTGTGAGCCCCTCCCATTCCTTTCTGGGTGACGCACAGCCTCTTCACTGTCTCCTGCTTTTATTATCCTCAGTTCAGCTTGGCAGTGAGCCTTCTACACCCTCACCTGGGTGAAGAAGCCCTAGAAATGGGCACAGTCTCTCTCTCTCTCTCTCTCTCTCTCTCTCTCTCTCTCTCTCTCTCTCCCCCCACACACACAGACACACACACACAGACACACAGACACACACACACCCCTGGATTTGTGCTACAGGAGCATTTTGATAGATGGCAGTGAGGCGGCATAGGGTGGGGTGGGGTTTACCTGAAAAAGCATGGTGGGCCTTCTGGGTGAATAGAACACAGGACTTTCATTAGAAACAAAGAGAGAGGGAGGGAGGGAGGGAGGGAGGGAGGGAGGGAGGGAGGCAGAGACCTGAGCTTCCCCAGGACACACAGCTGCCATGGGGAGCCGTCCATCTGCACTTGAGCTTCAGGTAGCCAGGCTGACAGGCTGAAGTGCTTTCTTTCTCAGAAGCCACAGTGAGGACAGCAGTTACTTTTCTGCCAAGATCATAGGCAAACCTCTAGAGAACCTCAACTTGGTTTCTGGAGCCTTTCTATATCACCCAAATTTTCAATCTAATCTTTGAAACAGTGAGCAAAACTTTCTTTAGAAAATGATGTTAATTTTTGTGCAACTTTAAAGCACTTTAGGTGACCTTATAGATAAACATCAACTACTATAAAGTGTTAATACATAAAGTATTCAAAATTATAATTTAAAATTATTAAAGTGTACCCCAAAGTATATGTTTTTTTTTTCCCCAGGAAGCCATGTCGAGTTTATTGGGATCTGGTGGTGGAGGGAAAGACAGAGAAAAGAGAGGGAGGAGGGGGAGGAGGAGCGGAGAAAGAGGAGGATATGCCTTTTTAAATTTTATTTTTTATTTTTTGAAAAAAGTAATTTTTTTTTTTTTTTTTTGGCTTTTGAAGACAATGTTTTTCCATGTAGCCTTGGCTATCCTAAAACTCACTCTGTAGGCCAAGTTGGCCTCAAACTCACAGAGATCCACTTGATCAGCCTCCTAAGTGGTGGGATTAAAGGCATGTGCCACTACTACCCAGCAGGAAAAGTAATTCTTAATGGAAAAAAGATAGAAAACAAATTAGAACTGACACAAATTTAATCTTAACTGCCATTTGTAATCCATCACAGTGACCAGCCATCACAGTAACCAGCCATCACAGTGACCAGCCATCACAGT
>PVIH01002094.1:0-22641 GCA_004025045.1 Sigmodon hispidus
GAGGAGGAGGAGGAATCTCTTCAGGCGAATGGTGAATGAAAAGCTGGGAAACATGGGGAATGCCTCTCTTCATGAAGCCCAGGCTTTCACGACAGGATAAAAATATCTCCTGCAATCTGCAACACTGGATTCTTTTGAAATCTTGAAGGAGTCATTTAAAAACAAAACAAAACAAAAAATACCACTCATATTGGATGCATGTAAGCAATTCCTCAGAGTCTTTGAGGATGACGCTTAGTCTTTAAGATATTAGTTATAATTCACATTCTTTCTTCATTCAGCATATATTTATGTGCCAGTGAGGAACCAGGCATGAATATAGCAGTGAATAAGATGCAGAATGCTTGGCCTCTTGGTGAAATGAGAGTGAGATGTAGGGAGGTAGGATGTTGAACCAAATGGTATATGAAGAAGAGATGGACTACAGGAGATGTAAGCGGATGCTGTAATATAGAGCAGAGGGCAGGTGTGGCTTTCCATCCAGTGCAAGAGAGAATAGTAGTAGGTGGGTGTTCAGAGGAACAGGTATTCAGATAGAGGAGACATAACATGATGTGGCTCCATCTAGCAAAAGCAAGGGGGCCTAGGAAGGAAGCCCAGACCGATCAAGAGAACTAGATCAGGGAAGAGACAGAATGGTAACTGTGGTGGTTTGTGGCTATTGGAGGATGTAAAAGCTTCTGGGAGGTTTTGAAGGATGTGTTATCTCTTAAGGCAGCCCATCTACAGTGATAGTTTTTTGTTCTTTGCCATGGGCAAAGCCTGTCACATGGAAGGAGGAAAAAGTCCTGAGTCATAGGAACCCTGATATTGTGACACTTGAGATTTTGCTTCTCAGAGTGTGGTCCATGGGCTAAGGGCATTGGCATCCCCAACCGCTTGTTAGAGCTGCATGGTCTTTACTCTGCCTGAGCCCTGCTACAGCAGAACTTGCCTCTCCCAGGGCCTCTGGATGATCCGTGGGCTCACAACTATCTGTGAAGTGCCAGTATGGAGTCATCTGGAACTTAGGGCATCAAAAGCCTTAGGGGCTGCCTGAAATTTGCACACTTATGGTCTAGACTGGCTTCGGTTGCCTGTTATTTTTCCTGCAAGTAGGGTGGGGTGGGATGATACTCACAATGTCTGCTCAGCCTGGGTCTTATGTTTTTCTGTAGGATTGACTTTCAATACCACGTTGCCTGTCTATCAGCGCAGACTGCCCCTGGCCTTGTGTAGACTGAAAGGTGCTGCCAGAAGCTGATATTCTGGGCTCTGTGGGATTTCCACAGTGTACTCAGGAAAGATTCACTTTCCTTTTTCAGAGTATTTCACATATACCAATTCTGACCCACAATGGTTCTACCTACTCTGTGCACATATCCCATAATAGCCCACCCTCTACGGAAAGGATACACTTTGAACTTCACACCTGGGTATCTACCTGAACAAGTGCCTTCCATCTTTTCATAGTTCTCTCATAGACCCAGTAGTAGGAAGGATAGTTGTCTTTGAGGACACGTGGAAATATTTGCTATTATAATAAACATAGATATTCTGTAGAACCGATTGTTCAATCTACTTACCTTACCCTCTCCAGATGAAACACACAACTCCGTGGCCTGGGTACAGGTCTTACAGTTCTAATTCTGACTCAGCTGTTATTAACACCTTAGGGATTGGAGTCTACAGATCACTACACTGCTTACTCTTAAAATGGGGTTATAATGTATTTTTTATTTCACAGGTAGGTTGCTGCAGCTTCATTATCTAAATGCTTTCGAAAGCTATTCTTGAATGTGTGATTCCAAGTTCACGTCACTCTATGCTCGTGTAGCTTTGTGTGTGGGTGTGTAGATGCAGGCACATGAACATTCATGTGAATGAATGTGGGTGTGCATGTGTATGTCACAGTGAGCATGTAGTGGTCAGAGGAAAGGCTTAGGTATAGACACACACACACCCCATTATTTGTGTATGTCAGCAGCATGACCTAAATAAAGTTAGAGTTGATCTTTTTCAGAACATGTTTAACATTTTCCCCTTGCAGTGAAGTTAAAACAAGGTGATGTGCGGTTTATAATCCAATAGAAAGACCTTTTCAGCAAAGCACTTGTTCCCCCTCTTGAGTGATTACCAAGCTTTGGTTTCTAGATGTGGTCAAATTCTCAAATTTCTCAAGTGTTTCCTGGCTTGCTAAGGACTGTCACAGAAGGCGATCCTCATTTGTCACTGCCATTTTTCCATTGGTGGGGCAACTTGATCATTCTTTCCTCAAAGCTTCTTATCTTACACCCTGGAATTCCACGTGAGCTGCCTGTGCTCTGGTATGCTTCAGATCCTCTGCACTGTGCTTTGAGGGGGGCCTTCTGGGGTCACCTCACTGGCTGCTGCATCAGCTGCTGCCTGTGCCACTTAAGGCAGATAGTGCTTGGTTAGGTGGCCTAGGCCCCAGCAAACACCACCATAGCAAGAATGAATGACTTTGGCCGTGCTTTGTTGGGTTGTAGAGAAAAGATCTGGTTATCACAACCCAGTGGGGCTGAAATCCTGTAGGGAGCTAATACATGCATCACACATCTTCCCCACTTCTTATGTTGTAGTTCACTGCCTGAGAAGGAGATCCTTCCAGATTTTAGATGCTGCAATCCTGGTGAGGAAGTGCTTCCTTCACCACAGGTTCATTTATCTGCTTCAGGAATTCTTGGAGAACTTGGATGCTGGATCCAAGAGAAAGGTTCTGTAGTTGGACTAATCTGGGTCAGAGGAGAAATCACATGGGCCCCTGGCTTTAGATGCTATTAGAAAGGGTATGGTTTGGTAAGAGTAGGATTCTTGTGTGTCATCTTAGGAAAATGCCAAACCAAGAAGAGGGTCTCTGTGAAGCCACAGTTCCCAGACTTCTTCCAGACCTGAGGTTCTGGTTAGTTTCAGGTGTGGGATGGGGTTGAGGGGAGTAGTGTAAAAATCCTGGTGGCTAGATGGGACCAAAGCAAACATGCCAGCCTTCTCATATGGAGCCATGGTCTGAAATTGGGATTCGGACACGTTTCTATGGACTGAGCTGATGGAGGTGTTTGCTCATTAAGAACTGTGGTCAAATCGGATTCAAAACCAATGCTATGTCACATTCTTCCTCCTCATCAACATGGAGATCAGGTTGCTTGCCTCTTCACGAGTCAATATCCTTTTCCAAAGCATAGGAAGCAAAGTGCTTAGTGTTTGGACTCCTTCTGGTGACAACGTACTTTCATTAGTTTGAGTTGAGTCTCTGACATGTAGCATGGTGAGAGTGAGCCAGTGTAATCCCATGGAGTTTGGTCTTATATGAATCAGTGACCTCTGCAAGCATGTAAACGGATTAGCCATGCACACAACCACATTCTTTTGTGTGTTCGCTGATGGAATGACCCAGTTAGAGGCCTGGCCCAGGGACAGAATGAGCAAGGCTGATGAGCTCTATCAGGGAATCATCCTAGCTCTGTTACAGGGATTCCTCCCATCCCTCTCAGGGTGCAAACAAGTATCAGAGCCAGGGGAAGAGACCCTGCCCTGGGCTTGGCTCTGCTTATTTCCTTTGTGACTATTCAGATAAACAGAAAACAAGCAGGGAATCTGATGGGCGTGATGGGAGGAGAGATGATTGATTTCACATTGTTGCTGGTCTTTTTGGAGACAGCCATGTGAATACCGCTTTTCCTGTATGTTCACCAAACTTGAAGATTTTTTAAAGAAAATCCCTTCTATGTGAATCTACCCAGTGTGGCCAGGGTCATTATCTCTCCCTCAGCAGTGACTAGGAGAACTGCTAAGTTACCTGTCCAGTGGCCTAGTGACACTTGCACTTGAACTAGCCCAGCTGCAATACAAGGTCAGCTCCTGACTTCCTCCTGCAATTGACTCACCCATGGGGAAGCTGCTTGGTCCATAAGGCATGTGGTTGCTATGAATGACTGTTGTTGATAGGAAGAAGTAGGAACAGTTTCTTTTCTAGATTACCTTTCAAATATTCAAATCCATGCACCAGCAGCATATGGCTAGAACTCCTTACCAACACCACCACTCAGATGTCTTCCAATGTGCTTCAATGAATTTCAAAACCACATCAGGTTTGCATTTTGAAAATGCCAACTGTATACTAACTGAATGTGAGAGATAAAGAAAATGTTCATAATTTTTTTTTTAAAGAAATGTTCTGTGTTCAGATAGAAACTGACTGTATGGATTTCTTTCATTCTTTTTAATCATTGTGGTTCATTTCCATTTTGCTAATACTGAGGAAATAGTGTTACTGAGAGGTTCTTAGCTAAACTTCAGGAAGACAGATCCATCGTAGCACATGTCAGCCATGGAAGGCAAAAGGGTACTGGCTGTCTTGGTGACCTCCCCTGATCTGCAGGACCAAGGCTGAGCTGTTGGGTGTGAGAACAACCATGTATTCCTAGAGGGTGGCATCAGAACATGCCATACCTTCTCAGCCTTTTTTTTTTTTTTTTTTTTTTTTTTGGACAGGATTTCTCTGTGTAGCCCTGGCTGTCCTGGAACTCATTCTATAGACCAGGCTGGCCTTGAATCAGAGATCTGCTTGCCTCTGCATCCTGAGTGCTGGAATTAAAGTTGTGTACTACCACTTCCTGGCTGCAATTCCATTTTCTTGCTACTGGAGGTTGAGCTTAATTTATGGGTGCCGTTTATGCTTTTGTTTCTTGCTGGCTGTATTAATCACTTTTCTTGACAAAGTACCTCATGAAAATAACATAATGAAAGAAAGTTTAATTGTGGCTCATGGATTGAGATTAAAGTCCCGTATACTGGAGAAAGTGTGACACTGGGCACAGGGCTAAGTGTGACAGCAGGAATGTGAAGTGGCTGGTCACATTGCATCCATAGTCAGCAAACAGAGAGATGGATGCTGATGCTCAGCTTTCTCTCTCCTTTTTGTTCATTCTGAGACCCCAATTCTAGTCAGTCTGGGACCCCAGCCCATGGAGTGGTGCCACTCTTATTCAGGATAGGTCATCCCTTTTTTGTTAAGCCTTTCTGGAAATACTCTCATAACTATATGCCCAGATGTGTGTTTCCATGGTGATTCTAAATCCAGTCAAATTGACAATGAAGACCAACCATCATGCTGGGTAGATTTCTGAGCATTTTAGAAGGAATAAAAAGAGGCTTTTATCAGATGAGTTTTTCTAAGGTTCAGAGGAAGTGAACCTGAATGTGTTTATTTAGAATGACCTTGGCCAGAGGCACAGACACAGTGAATGTAACCTTGACTGTAAGCTACAACCAGTGGTGAGAATTTCATCAGGTCACTGGAAGCTCTCGGGGCTTCTGAGACCTTGGGATGCTCTCTTGTGGGGCACTACTCTCCTTGGGTCCCTTCTCTATAGGCCATGTCCTTATATATATTATTGATACACTGCCTTCACAGCTAAATCATTGACTGTTGTAACATGTAGCAGTCTTGTGTAGTGCCAAAGACAAAGACCTCCTAAGCGATCAGAGGTGCTTATTTCAGAGAGTTCTTGGCAGGGTGTGTGTTCCCAGTTGATGGAATACATTTTGACAATGCATGGAGTTGCAGGAGGACAGTTGAGATAATGCTAAATGTTGCTACATTTTAAAATGTGGTCTCTCTAACACAGAAAAGACAGAGCACCCATGTAACTGCCGTGCAGTTTAGTCAGACCTCAGCATGTTGCTGTGCTCACCTCAAATATTTTTTAAGAATTTTTTATGTGTATGAGTATTGTACCTGCATATATATCTATGAACCACACATATGCCTAGAGCCCTGAGAGACTAGAAGAGGGTATTGGATCTCCTGGAACTGGAGATACAGAAAGTGTTGTGAGCTTCCATGTGGATGCTAGGAAACTGAGGTCCTTTCCACAAGAACAGCAAGTGCACTTAACCTCGGAGCCATCTTTCCAGCCCCTGCCTCAAATATTGTTAAAAAAATGGGAAGACGTGATTAACAATCTTTGGGTCTCCTGTTCTCGTTCTTATTGTTCCTGGTGCTCCATGGGACCATACTCCTGAATTTGGTGCTCTGTGAAACTTTCACTTGTTTTGCTTTGAGACAGAGTCTCATATAGTCCAGGCTAGCCTTGTTCACTATGTGGTCAAGATGAACTTGCACTTCTGACCCTCCCTTTTCCACCTCTCCAGTGCTGGGGTTACAGGTGTGCACCACCATGCCTCATTTATGCAAGGCTGAGGATGGAGCCCAGGGCACTTTGCATGCCAGGCAGGCATTCCACCCACTGAGCTCCATTGCTAGCTCTCATTTTATGTTTGAAATACAGACTTAATGTCCTTATTGCTAGTTGGTCACTGTGTGTGGCCCCTGCCTTTTCTTTTCATTAGCAGAACTCATGAATGCTTTAAGAGGTCAACTGCTGGTGATGGCAAAGTCACTTCACTTCCTGTCTGACCAATGACATGGAAGGCATGTGTACAGCCACTAGATTATGCCTTGAACATGAAGGAACAAGTTATTTATATTCTATCTTTCCATCTTGCTTTTGATGAGACCAAGGACCAGCCGCTGACATATCAGATGTGACAGAACAGGAGAGAACTATGAGAAGCAAGTTGCTCTGCACAAGCTACCTATGACCATGCAGATATGGGAGACAGGCAAGGGGTTAGTACTGGAGCAGAGCAAAAACTCCTTGGTATCTTCATTGTGCTACAGGCCTACATCCTTCAGATTGCCCATCCCGTGGGGCTCATGTGTTGGAAGTAATCATGCAAACCTTTTAATTTAGACTGGTACAATTTGCCCTCTATTAAAACATTGCACAGGCTCTATGGAAGATGGTTTATTTGGTAAGGTGCTTACTGAACAAACATAAAGGCCTGAGTTTGATCTCTAGCACCAAGTAAAATGACAGATAATGGTGGTATGCACATAAGATTCCCACCACTAAGGAACACACCTTTAATCTTAGCACTTGGGAGGCAGAGGAAGGCTAATTTCCAAGTTCGAGGTGAGAGTGCTCTACAGAGTGAGTTCCAGGACAGCTATGGCTACACTGAGAAACCTGTATCAAAATAAATAAATAAATAAATAAAAATTATAGGCCAATTTCACATTAAGAGGCTGGCTTTAGGCTAAAGACCTAGAGTTAGTAGCAGCCAAAAGTCTCTATTTGTGTGCTTAGAGGAACTCTTGGGCCCAGATTTTTTTTTTTTTTTTTTTTTTTTTTTAGATAAAATTCTAATCAGCTCCATTATGTGGTTCTTCAGCCCCTGGTATATTAGATGTGAATCAGAAGAGGAGGGATCTTTTCCCTCAGAATGAGTCATCCACACCCCTTACTATGTTATGGATTCTGGAGACATATCTCTGTCTCTATCAATGTGAGAGGTTCATGGTCCAGCCAAATCCTGAGCTGACTCCCAATTTTTTTCTTCGGTCATGAAGGATCCAAGTGATTGACTCTTGTGAAGACACCAAGCTCCCCCACCAACAATGTGAATTTTCCCCCCAGAATGTTGCCCATAGCCATGACTTCTGACCCAGAAACACCTCTGATCTTCTAGGAAGAATGTTTGCCACACAAAGATGGCATGACCAAATCCAGTTGATAGTAAATGCCCAGGGCAATGTAGGAAGAGGAAGTGAACGATCCAAGTCATTAGGAAATGAGGCTTTTCATGATCTGTCAGCCATGAGTATAGAAAAGAAGCAACTAAAGTTAGAAGACACCCACAGAATGGGATATTCCTGCAGAGGGTATGAGGGGGTACCCAGAATATATACAAGAGCACTCCAAACTCAGCATCCACAACAAATTATCTGATTCAGAAATAGGACTAGTGGCTGGTGAGATCATTTAGTGGGACTGCCGGCAAGCCTCATGAACTGGGTTCGATTCCTCAGGTCCACATAGTTCTTTCCCCAAGACCCACAATTCCCACAAATCCTCCCACCTGCACATATGAGCCATGGTATGCACACACACAACAAATCCATATAAAAAATATCGACCTGGTACATGAGTAGACATTTCTTCTGAGATATGTAAGTAGCCTATAAACATATGAAAAGACCCAAATAGGGACATGCAAGACAAAGTTGTTAGTACTACCTCACCTTCATTAGGATGGCTACTATTAATGCACCAAAATAAAACACCTTCAGAGAACAGATAATATCCAATATTGGTGAGGGTGCGGATAAATTAGAGCCCTTATGCATTGCTGATGGGGATATAAAATTTTACAGCTGCCATAGAAAGTTAAGACAGTGATTGTTCAAAAAAATTTTTTAAATATATTAACTACATATATCCCAAAGACCTTAAAGCAGGGTCTTAGTAAGATATTTACATAGTTATTTTCATAGCAGCATGGTTCATAATAGTGAAAATGTGGAAGCAACCTAACAGATGAATTAATAAGCAAAATGTGGTACATCCATATGAGGGAATATTACTCAATCTTTAAAAGGAAGAAGTTTCTGACATAGTCTGTAACAGTGGTTCACAACCTGTGAGTTGATCCCTGGAGAGAGTTCTAACAACTCTTTCACAGGAGTCACACATCAGATATGTACATTACAGTTCATAACAGTAGCAAAATTAAAGTTATGAAGTAGTAATAAAAATAATTTTCTGGTTGGGGTCACCACAACATGAGAAGTGTAACAAAGGGTGGTAGTGTTAGGGAGGTGAGAACCACTGGTCTACAATATAAACCTAGAATGACATCCCTTTGAGAGCATGACAGATTCATTGCTGTTACTCATTGTCAACCCCCCCTTCACTTTCACAGTTCCAGGGGTCCCCAGGGCCCTCTCTGAGGACTGATGTTGGTCCTGAGACTGGGAAAGAAAGGAATTAAAGTTGAGATTCGCCAGCCCTTAGATGATGAGAACGAATAAGTAAGGGTAAAGAGGAGGTGAGCCTCGACCACCAGCCCCTGGTAACCCCAAACCATTTAATCTGACACTTGGTATCTCTCCCCCATAAATAATATTTCGATGGCTATTTTAAGTCTTTCATAACCAGATGCCTGGTTACTGCACTTGGGGCTGCATGAGCATGGAGAGAACATTTGATTGGGTCAGAGAAGACCTAACTAGTTCATGGTCAAGTTCACATACGTTACCCTAGGTGAAGATCTTGATGAGGGTAGAGGAATAGTGACAACACTATCTGGAAGTCGGAGGACCAACCTCACAGTTGCTGATTCGTGACTTCTACCTTGCTTTGAGGCAGGATTTCTCTTGTTTCTGACAGTATACTCAGGCCAGCTGGGCTGTGAGCTTCTGGGTGATTTTTTTTTCTGTTTTTCCATCTCACTGTAGGAGTGCCGGGCTTACAGATGTGCACATCCCATCTGTCTCACTCTGTGACTTCTGGGGATCAGACTCAGGTTTCCAGGCTTGTGTAGAAGAAAGTGCTTTTACCCAATGAGCCATCTCCCCATTCCCTTCCTCCCAACAACATCTTAAGATTGCTTTTTAAAAGTAACATAGCCTCTTAACTGGTAAGGTGTATGTATCTATTTTCTGTTTTGCTTTTATCTTAGGGACAAGTTGATCATTATTATCATAGTAAACAGCCAAGAATGATTCAATTTAAGAAAGTAATGGGAAAATTTGCTCATCTTTTATGGGATCATTTTACCATAATCCCTGCCCATAAAGTAGTGGTTTCTTTCAAATGTGCCAGTTCAGGGTCAGGGGGCTGCACTCTTAAAGCCTCCGATTGATTGTTTAGTGAGGAAATGGTATTCAAGTGAGGCGCATCAGCATGCAAATCTAAAATGTGGCCATTTTCATCTAGATTGAATATTATTAACTAGCCCAAGGGATAGGATGTAATTAAGATTTTCAACAGCTTATTTTTGTCTACTGTGATGAGAATAACCCCAATATTTAAAGCAACTGGCCCATTTGAATAATAGCAAGGCGGCTCAATGCCCATTTTGGCTTCTAGGTATAATGAAAGTGTTTGGCCTTTTCTCCATGAGTCTGAGCATTGATAAGGACAGGGATCTGAACCTGAAGCAAATGAGAGACCATTCCAGTCTGCTGTTTTGGGTGATAGGGTTCCAGCTTTTCACTTGTCAGTCACTCTGGTACCTTCTTGCATGGATTAAGGGAAAAAGATCCCCCTAGAACTAATGAAGCCATTATTGAGAGTTTCTGCTTTTGCCTAGTTAGACTGATGGGAATTAAAGCCTGTATGTATGGTTTCAGTATAACTCATAAGTCTGCATCTGCTTCAGAAAGTTTGCAAGGTCTTGGGGCTCGGGATGTAGCTTGGTGGTGGAATGCTTGCTTAGTGTGATGTAGCTTGGTGGTGGAATGCTTGCTTAGTGTGCACATGGCCCTGGGGGTTCTGATGCTGGTGGGAAAAGATGGAAAGAAAGTCTGTGAGATCTGCCTCTACCTGTCACAGAGCTGACCAACAGGCAAATCTACTAATTATCTTTATTTTAGTGCAATCCCTTGGTCACCTTATTTTAAGTGAAACATGAGTCTCACTCTATGTCATTATAAAAGAAAGAGAAAGTTCTCCTTTCATCCCAGAAGTGAGTGAAAAGACCCACCGCAGAGCGGTACCACCTTTAGCAGACACCCGGCAGGCTAGGTTCGTACCACGGCTCATTTCAGCCATCCATATTTCCAGGTGTGCCATATGTGTTTAGTACATCATTTGATAATACTAAAAAAAATATATTAAAGCAGTGTGAGACGACAGGAGAAAGAAGATGGATGTTAGCATTCCCCTGGGGTTCATGGGTGAAGGAATTAACTCAGCGTGGCACTCTACCCTAGCTGTGTTTGTTTCCATGGCAACAGCTACGTACATGTTTCAGACTATCTACAGTGACACAGTTGCAGAAATAGTAGCTTGCAGGTTTTCTGATATCGCATCAGCGGACAGGCGGCACGCACTATATTAAGTAAGTGTAAAAGAATTTAAAATATAGGGGTGGATTCAGACATGTAGAGCTCAGCTGAGCAGTGTCTCAGGGGTCACGGCTTTTCCCTTTTGAGCGACAGCAAAGTTGAAAGTTGCAATATTCCAGTCAAACAATTGCCCTTGCTCGGGTAAATACCATCAAATGAAACAAATGTGAGTTACAAAGGTAAGAAAATGGCTTGGGTGGGTGACAGAGAAGAATGTGGACAGTGAAGCTAATATTTCGGAGGTTGGAGGATGATAGAACAAGAATGAAAAGGCTTGTTTGAAAATAGCTGTCTTTAAGCAGATCCGATGTACAACAGGATTTTTAACAGCTTCTGAGTTTATAGCAACTGAGGTCTTTGAATGGTTGTAGAAATTGCTTTTATATAAAAATGATCAGGTGGAGAGCAGGAAGGTTAATTAGGGGTGCAGTGAAAGGAGGGTTGGGGTTCCATTGTCTTTTCAATGCTTATATAAAGTATCCCTGTTCCCTCCTGGATGATCCTGGTCTGTCTTTGACATTCCCTGTTACTTCTTAGTTCCCTTTCCTGCTTCCTGCCTTTACATTGTGTTTATATTATGCCGCCACATTGTAGCCTGAGATGACTTCAGTGTTGGCTAGAGAGCAGCCAAGCACAGATGATAGACTTCGTGAGCTTGCGACTCTGCGACCAAATTGTACAGTAATTTAGGAGGAGTGTTGGAATGGCCATTTATTTACATTGCCGGAAACCTACTTTTGAGTAGCAGCCCAGGTGTTAGGTTAATGGATTTCAATGTGCATGTTATGGTTACAGGAGCTTTCAAGTACGTTATAGCTAATTTATACTGAGTTTTTGATGTCAAAATATTTTCCTTGTGCTTGTTATTCTGCTTAAACTTGCATTTACCTTATACTGTAGTTTTATTAATCTTGCATCAATGGAGAGAAAGCAAAACAGGACGGTCATGTGAGATAATGTATTCATTTGAAGGTTAGTGTTCTGACCTGAGATGGGCTTAAAAAAAAAAAAAAAGTAATATGTTGATGCTTTGAGTCTATAAGACTTTTTTTTTTTATATGTTCACAGGAAATGATCTGCAGCTCCAACTGCCTATTACTGCTCATAGTAATTATTTGAATAGATGCTAAGAGACCACCTCTGGGGGGCTCCAGCTTCTGAACACCTGGGCATGTGGAGAGCTGGGACAGGTTTTGAATCACAGACTAGGGATTTGAAGCCTGGAACAAGCAGCATCTTGTGGATAGATAGGCCCCAACTTCTGATACCCTTGAACGGAATAAATGCCAAAGCTCTGTGTGAACATGCACAGTCTACCTCAGCAACCCTCAGTGGGAAGGGAAGTTTGTGTCTTTCATGGAGAAACTTTTCCAGGGTGGCTCATACCACAGGCAGGCTGGTTCTTGTAGAAGCCCTCTGTCCACTCTCACTCTCATTGAAATAGAGGCTTTCAGAAAACACCAGCCTGGCTTTGGAGCTGATTAGAGGCTGAGTTGATGGACATGGGTCCTGAAGCATCCATCGCCTTGTGATAGATATAAGACACCACACGTCAGAGGGACTGAATGCCATTGGTGTGAGCAGCCCTAGAAGCCTTGGGTTTATTCACTAATACTCAGAGGTTGCAAATAAAGTCTCAGAACAACTTGGGATGAAAAGCTCAACTTTTGTTTAGATGAAACAGAGCAGACCCATCTAGCATACAGCATGTTTACTTATTTTTTTTTTAATCGCCAGGAAATACTTTTGTGATATAGAAATTAAAAAAAAAAATCGACTTCACTTTCCTCTAACTCTTCCATAAGAATAAAGAGACACAAACCAGGCATAGTGATACATGCCTGTAACCCCCAGCTCACTGGTTTTGCGGAGGCAGGAGAAACAGGAGTTCAAGGTCATCCTGAGCTATGCAGACCACCTTTAAAATGCCTCACTCTTCCCTTCATGGGTACCAGATACCCAACAAGAGGCAACTTAAAGGGAAGGAGATTTAGTTAGAAGCATTGTTTGAGGAGGTACAGGAGACACAAAGATAGTTCCATGGTAGTAAAATCTGCAGCTGGGCCCTTTGTCTGCTCACATCTTCCTGAAATAGGAAGCTGACCTCATCCTTCCCAGTGACCCATCTCCTAATGGTCCTGGAAGCTCTCAGAAGAGTGCCACCAGCTGGGACCAAGTGTCCAAACACATGCACCTGTGGGGGACGTTGTACATTCAACCCCCAACAGCATTAGACCTATAGTCGTGACCTGTTAAAGGCCCTTCCTTAACCTACTTGGGTGGATTTTGTAGCACCTAGGTCAGTATTTCAAACTTTAGTATTTAACTTAGTTCTTAAAACTTAAAGCCATACTTCATGAGACCATCTCTCAATGCTAGTGTTCTTTGATCAAAGAGAACATACTGAACACTGAGGCCCTGTCAGTCACAGCATCAAGCATCTGGACCCATTTGTTCAAGT
Source organism: Sigmodon hispidus (assembly GCA_004025045.1). NCBI lineage: Eukaryota > Metazoa > Chordata > Mammalia > Rodentia > Cricetidae > Sigmodon > Sigmodon hispidus. The sequence goes on from PVIH01002094.1 coordinate 13,377, forward strand.
TCAGATAATTACAAATTCCCTACCGCTTGGCATCAGCTAAACATAGTAACAAGTGGCTGGTTGTTTTTCTTCTTTTCATGAAATCCTGAGACTATAGAGATAAAAGGATTTCATAGGGCAAAATCTTCCTAAGAGAGCAGAGAACATTTTTTTCTTTTGTTTCATTTATGTATTTATGTATGTAAGTATTTATTTATTTATTTATTTTTGCTGGGGTAGTGACTCACTGTGTTGTCCATATACACCTTGAATTTATGATCTTCCTGTCTCTGCTTCTAATGCTGGGGTTATAGATAGGTGCCACCATGAGAGAATCAGAGAAAAGTATTTTCAGCCAAGGTGATAAGGGACTTTTCCACAGGGGCAGGGTTCATTAGAGCCCAGGTGACAAGGTGCCTGTCATCCTGTCTGTAGGGCCTTTGGAAATGTGGCTTTGGGTTCCACCATGCACTGTGAGTTGATTCCTGCATCTGGATTGGCTCCCTCTGCAAACACAGCTATTCAACAATAACATGAGTCAACTTCTTTCTGAAGGCTGATGTCATTGGGTTAAAATTAAAAACCAAAGAAATGAACTGAGGGGGATAGTCAACAGTCAGTCCTTAGTTATCCCCACCATTGAAGACACAGAAGCCGCAGAGTTTAGTCAGATTCAGGCCCTTAAAAAGAGTGGAAAAAAGAAAACTCATACTTTCCAGGGCCTAGGCACTGCTGTGCCAGCCAGCTGGGCACAGTGCCGTGGCAAAAAGAGGTCTTCAGTTTCAGAAATCTGAGACCCCGACCTTGCAAACAGGGAGGGACATGAGGCTACTACTGTAGCTGATTGTGGTATTTAGTTTTTTTCTGGGCTCATGTCTGCCCATAGTAACATCAGACATTACTGCTTTGTGAAGCCCACAAAACTCAAAAGAGTCAGCCTTCTGGTGAATAGGAGTGAACTGTCTCAGGCAAGGCACAAGTGCACATATGCGTGCGTGCGTGCGTGCGTGCGTGCGTGCGTGCGTGCGTGCGTGCGTGCGTGCGTGTGTGTGTGTGTGTGTGTGCATGTATCAACAGCTTTTAAGGAAAGCTTTCTCTGTAAATGTGGGTTTCCTCTTGTCCAGAGTTAGCCTGTTCAAGGAATAGATCACAATTCAGGTTTCTGTGTTGGAAGCCTGATTAATCTCTCTGTCAGCTACATATGGAAATAAATTAGTAAATGGTCCATCTGGGACTAAACTACTGCGGAGGCGATAAATTATCACCATCATATATGTCGGTGTTGCTGAAGGCTGAGCTGTGCTATCCGGAGCTGCTGAAAGATAACTGGATACTTGGCTGTGGTCATAGGGATAGCATTTGTTGGGAAAAAAAATTCTTAGGAAAGACTCTACCTTGAAATGTCTCTAGCGAGAATGTCTTGGTTGATGCCAAGCCTGTTCCTCAGATCTGCTAGATCTGTAAACATTTAAAGAGTCTTGAGGGCACATGGAAGATTTGAGTTTTATATTTTCAAAGGCTAGTGAAATACCGTGCTGTTAATTAATAGCCAAGGTCTCAATAAAGAATAGAGCCCCATGTGTCTGTGTGAGATTGTGTGGTATGAACCAATAGCAGCTCCATCTCTGTTTTCTTACCTCAACTTCAACAAAGGCAGGGCAGGTAAACATCTCTCTCCTTTCTTTTTAAAAAAGGTTTGTTTGTTGGGCATATATGTCATGGGACATGTCTAGAAGTCAGTGGACAACTTCCTGGGAATCAGTTCTCTCTTTCCACATTGTTTAGAGGGAAGAGTAATTTCCTGCAGCTAGCTGCTGAGTACTGATCCACTCTCTTGGCTTCCCATCTCTGCAGGAGTGCTGGGGTTATAGACATATGCCACCAGATCTGCTTTTCAAGATCGAACTTGTCAGGCTTGGGTGACAACGTGCTTTATCTGCCTATCCTCTGCCTCAGTCTCCCAGAACTATAAGAGTAAGCTACTACATCCTTCCTAGTGCTCCTTTGTAAAAACTTAGAAGTGAGGCTTAGGGGATCCATCTTTGCCCTTAATGATTTGCATGGCTGGAAGGAAGAGCTGTAATGGGCAAGAAGACATTGTTAATTCTGATTTTTAAATTTCAACTGAAGCCTTGGTGTGACGTCAGGATCCCATTGTAGTAACCAACATCAAGAAATGAAGACATGGCACATTCTACTATGTCCATGTTCTAGAAGGAAGAGCAAGAACAGAACACAAAAGTCTCATTTCTCCAGTCGGAGAGGTTGGATATAAGTTTTGATTTTATGAGGACGTATGCATACCACAGTCAACCTGGGATACTTTAAAACCAAGAAAGTGACAGGGCTTTGAGGTGTGATATATTTTGCCCCTTTGCAGAAATGTCCAAGGCTGCAGTGACATCCAGATTCTTGTGACTGCTGTGACATTTTCTTTTGTGATGTTCCTCCTGGGCAGACCATGACTTGTGAATCCTTGTAACAGTTGAGAGTCTCCCTTGTGAAAAATTCAGAATAGCAAATATAAAAAGTAAAATCTAAAATGTAAATTGGGTTCAGAAATCTTTAAGTGCCAGATTCAAAGGACATGGATTTCTAAGACCAAGGTATAGGCTGAGTAGTCTTTACAGGAATTAGAAGCCATGGTCCCCTTGATCTCACCTCTTGGTATTTGGAATTTACCTTGATTCACTCAGATCATCAAGTTTCTCATTTATCAGCCAAACCTGGTTACTCTATATCTCAAGTAAGATTCAAATTAGAGCATTGCTTGTTTTTGCCTGTCCCAATATAGTTGTTGTTGTTTTAACTTAATTAATTTATTTCTTTGAGACAGGGTCTCATGTACTCTGGGCTAGCCTATAACTTGATATATAGCCAAGAATTACCTTAAAATTCTGGTCTTTTTATGTCTACTTCCAGAGTGCTAGGATTGTAGGTATGGGCCACCATGTCTGGTTTTGTACAGTGCTAGGGATCAAACCAGAGCTTCATAGTACAGGGCATGCACTCTACCAACAGTACTTACTACCCAGCACCTTGATTCTAATGTTTCAAAAAATATTTATTTGATACGAGTGTGTAGGCATGAATGTGTGCATGCGCATGCATGCACTGGAAGTCAGAAAACATCTTTCTGGAGTTGGTTCTGGCTTTTCACCTTTATTTATGTATTTATGTACTTATGTATGTATTTAATTATTGATTTTGAGATAGGGTTTTACTGCGTAGCCATGGCTGTCCTGGAACTCCAGCTGTAGACCAGGCTGTCCGTGAACTCAGAGTTCTCCTGCCTCTGACTCCCAAGTGCTGGGATTAAAGGCCCGGGATACCACCACCGGCTGCCTTAAGGCGGCTCTCTCTTGTTTGTGGTGCTCTGCTGCACACTCTGGGATCATCAGCCTAAGAGCTGCCAGCAAGTCTCCTCCCTCTGCCTCCCATGTTTCAGGAGGAGCGCAGGGAGCACGTGTTTCCGTCTTTTGATATAGAGTCCAGCTTTTACATGGGGTTGAACTCAGGGCCCCAAACTGCAGCCCATTAACACACTAAACCATCTCCCTCCCAACCACCCCCATTCTAATCTTAAGATTCATTATTATTGTCATAATGATCAGTATCGGACTTCATCCTAACCCCAACTAGAAACAAATGTCTTCCTTGGAGCCCTCTGCCCACCAAATTAACACTCTGGGGGCCTCATGCTTGTGTCCTCCCCGGTGGTTAATACATGTTGAAGAACCTCTTCCCTTTTCTTTCTCTCTCTCCAATCCCTCCTCAATGTTCTGTCTTCAGTTATGTTTTAAATATAAAATAGGATAGGGTAGAGTATATTCTACAGCCGGATCAATGCCTTTGTGTGAGTGGATCAGAGGCACTTGTGGGCTTGTGAAAGTGATGTTCTGTGCTCTTATTTTCCCAGTACTCTGTCTGTAGACCCTTGATCAGTGCTAAGATTTCTGTCCTTCTAGCAAAGACTTCAGATGTTGCTGCTCCTGGCTGAGAGCCAGTGTTGCCACAACCATCTCCTAACATGCTCATATCAACTCTCACAGGATAATATTCTGTTCTTACAGAACCTATTGATTTGTCATTTTTAAGGCCTTCGATGCCAAAAATTATCTTTCAGCAGAAATCATTTGGCAGTCTATATCATGTGCCAACATTTCTATGGTCCAGTATTGCTAACCCTGACCCATTGACCTGTAAGTTGAGTGAGGTAGTCCTTAGCACTTGAACTAGAGAGACCACCTTTTACAACCAAAGAATCATTGATTTTGCAGCCTGGACACTAAGTCTACCCAGCAGATCAAGGCTGGCCTTGAACACTCGGAGGCCTCAAACAGAAAGACAAGTGTTTCAGAAGTAGCTATAGGAAAGGAAAATGATCTCAGGAATGTCTAGGTGGCTTTTGTAGTGAACCAAATAATACTCACAATGTCTATAGCATCTATTTTCAAATTTCTGGGCCCCAGAAGCAGTTTCCAAAACACTCCATCCTGAAGTCCTCACTCCTGAGAGGCACTATGGCAACTGGCTTTTCACTGAAGTGTGTCAATTTGCAGGGTCAGGCCAGAGAGGACAGGCACTGTGGCTGTGAGGACACTCTGCTTCTTTACTCTAATCCTGTTCTCTTCTGCTCCACTCCAGCAGCCTCTAGAAGTGTCGTCTAGTGATCATGAAGGCACCTCTGTCCTTTCTGGAGCGATGCTGACCTCCGTTTTCTGGACCCATTCTGACTCAGGTAATCACACTCTGGTGGCCCTTCCTGAGCCATCAAATCTTAGGAGACTGCATCAAATCAATGAAATGCTGAAGCTATATTTAAATGCAAATACCAAGTGTATTGTTCCTCTCTCCATTGTTACCCTTCCCCCAATCTTCTTAATGATCCACTCGTGCGGCTGACCAGACTGACAATGTGGTCAATCCAATTTAGGCATTAAGATGATTGAAAAATCTGGAATCACATCGTTATTTAAAATTCTGCTGTGTGTCTTAGACCCTCAAAGCCACCCGAACCTTGCTGGGAATTCTCTGATGGAGACACACTGGCTAGCATCTCTAAATTACCTTCTTTCCCAGCATGCCTTTGCATATTGTCTTTCTGATGACGTTGGTTGTGCCCAGAGGGGACTATTGAGTATCTGATTTGTGCACTTGGGACAGATGGGGGCTGTTTTCTATCCTCAGAGATCTTTCAGGATTGCCAGGTTCACAACTCCATCATGAGAGAATGGCAGGCAGTAAGGCTCAGTTTGGGGTGGAGACTTTGGGGTTCTACTTTGGGGAATTCACAGACTTCCAGATTCGAGGATGAAATAGTTACTGAGGAATTTGTGACCTAGAGGGGTCTCAAGTGGCTTCATCTCTAAGGATCTCTTGGCTAGCTCGAGCTGGGAAAATGGCATAAGACTTCAGCAGAGAGGCAAGACTGAGCCCTCAGTGAGCCTAGCTGATACAGGGCTGTCTGTTTCATCCCTGATCCTCTGTCTGAACCAAAGTTAGACTTCTCCTCAGCCTGGGCTGTTTAAGATCCTAGAGTAGAGCCACCTGGGGAAATGTCTGCCCTGTGACAGAGGGAGCTTGCCTGGCATCATCTCTCCCAGAGCCATAGCTTTGGCATGGTGGTCTTTCTGCTTCTCTAACTGTATTGTTATTATTTACTCTTCCCTGTAAACTCATTCCTCTGTCCTCCAGTGCTTGGGGTGCCCATGGCTTGATGAGGTCCACCTAGATGAAACAGACACTGTGTGAGGCCAGTGCCTGACTGACCTCCAAAGGTACCATTTTTAGCTAAGAAGTGAAATTGCAGGGTAAGAAACACAAGTGAAGAATATGAATGTATAAGACCACATAGGGAAATGTCTCTAGATAGTTCCAAAAATCTGAATTCAGGGCCAATCTCAAGGTCAAAATGAGAGTCATAGCTAGGAATGGGCAGCCAGATGCCCCAAGTAATGTGTGGGTTGTGCAGTGGGAATGGCCCCCATTCAGTTCTTTGCCAGTTTCTCTGCTTATTTTTAAGATTGAGCTGTGGTGTATTTACCACCTGGATAAATTTTTAAAGGTGTTACTGAGAGCTACCAACCAAAGTGCCTGTTCTTCTACAGAAATGCCCTGACCAGTCTGAGCCTGCTGAGGTACACAGGTACAAAGGCCCTGGGTGATGGAGGAGTTCTAGCCTCCTTGATTCACAGCTGTAATCCCCAGCTAGCAGGACAGAGAAGGGATGAACACAGCAGATTTTGTATCCTCTTTCTACTGACCATGTTCTTCCTAGTTTAAAAGTACTTACAGCTATGAACCAATGATAGCTCACTATAGGGTTAGATTAGATAAAGCTAAGGGAGGCTTTTACATTTTTCAAGAAAAATAAAAGCAGGCTAAACTTTGTGCCTTATAAGAATGGTGTGAAGGACCGGGGATGTGGATTTGTTAATACAGTGTGTGCCTAGCATGTACTAAGTTCACCATCCCTAACACTTGCTTAAAGCCAAGTATGGTGGCACATGCTGGTAATCCCAGCACTTGGTGTGGAGGCAGGAGGTCGGAAGTGTAAGATCATCCTTCTCTACATAGCTAATTCAAGGACAGCTCCTGTTGCAGGGGAGTGTGTATGGAATTGACATGTTAGTGTCTCTAAGTAGGGTTTGGTTGGGAGCATAGCTCAGTTCATTCATCTCTGCAAGATAAAAGCAGCTTTTGCAACACAGTGAAAAAACCTGGATAAGCAGAACAGACACCATAAAATATTTAGCATCTGGCATTTTGCAGAAGTGTGCCATCTCCTGACCTAAACGATGATGTGACACATGCCTTTGCGAAATTTGAGAAGTGGGACCTGTTCTCCAGTAAGAAAGCCTGGTCATATAATAAGTAGGTTTGAGTAGGAAAGAGGGTAAGAGGAACTTTCTAAATAGAGACACTGAGTCAGTTACACTCTAGTTGGATTTTCCAGGTATCTCTGTAACTGTCAGTTAAACCTAAATATATCATTGAAGACATTTCACTTCATGAACCTGTAGGCACTGGTTTTCAAATAAGGCACCAGGCTTCCTGGATTAACGTAAATGTTAGACTATATAGGCACCAAATTAAAGCCAACCTTGCATTTTGGACATTTTTCTTTTTCTTTGGCACTAGATGTGAGCTATTTTTCTTAAAACAAATAATTATTTGGCTTTAAATCAAGTAACTGTTGCAGGCTTACCATGAGTAAGCTAGTTCATCTTGCCAATGCCCCTCTCTCACCCCCCCCCCAAGCTGGTAGAGTTGCACGATACTACTGGAGTAAACACTATAGTTAAAGGTGGATATGTGAGCTCCTGTCTGACTGACTGGCTAAGCAAGGGAAGGCTATAGTATGGTAAGATTAAAGAGTGCATCCTGGGGGGCTGTCGAGACAGCTTAATGGGGAAAGGCACTTGCTGTGAAATGATATAAGCCTGTTGACCCAAATTCAACCCCCAGAACCCAAAGAAAGATGGAAGAAAATAATTGACTCTGCAAAGTTGTTCTGTGACCATCACTTGCATGCTGTGGGCACAACCTCTCGGCTCCACTTTATATACACACACTAACAAGAACAACAATAATATATGTTTAACTATGTTGGTGCTGGAGAAATACATAGTTAGGAGTACTTATTGCAACCTGGCAGTGGTGGTGCATGCCTTTAATCCTAGCACTCAGGAGGCAGAGGCAGGAGGATCTCTGTGAGCTCAAGGCCAGCCTGGTCTGTAGAGTGAATTTCAGGACAGCTAGGACTGTAACACAGAGAAACCCTGTGTCAAAAAAACAAAACAAACAAACAAACAAACAAACAAGAGCATTTACTGCTCTTGACTAGGACCTGGATTCAGTTCCCAGCTCCCACCTAGAGGTTTATAACTGCCTATAGCTGTAGTTCCATTGTCCTGACATCCTATTCTAGTTTCTCTGCTTCTGCATACATATATACAGACACTCATGCAGGTTCAGACACACACACAAATCTAAAAAATAATAAGTAAATACAATGAAAAGTATGTCAGGGGCTGGAGATACATGACGTCTTAGGTTCCATTCGAAGCACATGTAAATTGGGATTTCTCTTTGGCTACATGGCAAGTTCAAAACTAGCTTGGGCTATATGAGACCATCCCTGAAAACAACACCTAACCACAGTCAACACAGACCAAATAGCCTGTAGAATGCTACTGAACAAATGCTGTTTATTTGCAAAGCTAATGTGTCATTTTTCTGGATCCTTCCTAATCAGTGTCCAGAATCAAACACATAGACTCAGAAGGACCAATACCCCCAAAATAAGCTACATGTCTTGTATTACTGGCTTCAAGAAACCCACCCCGAGAAAAATCACACATGTGCTTTGTCAATGCACAAAGAAAAAGAAAGAGCTGCCGTTCTGAACGAAAAATTAGGTAGAAATTTCTAATCTTGTCTCATAAACAATATAGAAATAACTTTAAAATATTCCATTTTAAGCATGCATTTAATTTGTACTCTGGGAACCAAATAGTGTTGCCAAGATAGAACATTCTAATAATGATTTATGTAAATTTATTTGTACAAAGTAATGGTGTAGTTGCCTATAGCAAATTGCTTAGAATATGAAATGACATTTATGGTTTGTTCCCCTCTCTCTGAATGAATACAATGGAGAAAATGAGAGAATCCAGAAAGCAAGAAGAAAACTCAAGTCCAAAATGGAGTCTGTGCCCTCAAGAAACGAAAAATGGCTGGGCAGGTTACAGGATGTGAGAGCTGTGTCTGGGTGGTCCTCTGTGATGTACTTGTCACTGGTGTCATTTCTGAGGACAAGAGAGTATTAGAAGGCCAGAGCCCTGTGTGTTGGGGATGGTAAAGTACACCGACACTAAAACTCTCAGAACAGTGACAAATACTTGCCCTGGTTAGTGCCCTCGTGGCTAGCTTGCAACATGTAATTAAAATTGGGCAATTAGTCTTAGCCACTAGTTACTTATTACCAGGGAAAGTCATGGTTTAGTCATAAGCCAAGTTCAAATATTATGAAACAGAAGCCAAGCAACAGAGCTCTCCAAGATCTGATCCTCAGCCCTCTGGGCATGTGACTGTTGTCCCCTCTGTTTGTGCTATTGATAATGGTTCCAGGAATTCCCTGGAAACATTTGATCAGTAAGACCCACACCACACCTAACAGTGTCTGGATTCCGGGACCTGGTGAATACCCGGTACGGTTTCCATGCCCTCAACTGTTTGGAAGAATGAATGGAAGGAACACCTTTACTCTAGAAGATATTTA
>PVIH01002094.1:22741-119348 GCA_004025045.1 Sigmodon hispidus
TCTCTCTCTCTCTCTCTCTCCTCTCTCTCTCCTCTCTTTCCTTTTCCCCTCACTCTAATGAAGTCTTCATGTGAGCCTGTAGGACGTGTCTCTTTCCGAGGCTCCCACCCACACAGAGCCCCCTGCCTGCCTGCATGGTGAGTCTCCCATCCTCACTGTGTGGCCCTCCTGTCTTCCATCCTCCAGGTACTACCTCCAGTCTTTTTATACTAGGAACTTGAGGGCCACAGAAGTGGTACACCAAGATGCCGTCAGACTTCAGTCAAAGTTCTGCCTTTTGGCTTACCCCGAGGCATTTTGGGATTATGCTCATGCCCAGGAGAGGATTGGGAGAGCAGAATGATCATGCACTGTGCTTCTCAGCTGCTGTAGGGCCAGGGCTGATGACCAACAAGATTTAAAGCCCAAGCAGGATCATCAACCTTAATGAAAGCAACCCTGGCTTGCAAGAAGGAGGGGATAGCTTAGTTTGAGCGATGTTGCTAATAAATGCATATTTTATTTGTTTGTTTGAGACACAATTTCTTTATGTAGCTTTGGCTGTCCTTGGACTAACTCTGTAGACTAGGCTGTCCTCAAATTCACAAAGATATGTCTGCCTTTGCCTCCCAAGTGCTGGTATTAAAAATGTGTGCCATGACCACTGGGCACAAATGTAGATCTTAAAAGTTTTGCAAAGGAGCTGAAAAGATGGCTCAGGGGTTAAGAGCACTGGCTGTTCTTCCAGAAGTTCCAGGTTCAATCCCCAACATCCACATGATGGCTCACAACCATCTATAATAGGATCTCATGCCCACTTCTGGCATGCAGGTATACACACCCAGAACACTCACATAAGCTATAAGTAATAAATAAATAAAAGTTGGGTTGAGGTTGGTTTTAGTGACTGGTCCCAAAAACGCAGCCTGAAGCAGTGGATCCAAATGTAACCCTTAGTTGTTATTCCCTGTAATGACTAATCTAGATTTAGAATCACCATAGAAACCAACCTCTGGGCTTGTCTTCCAGGGAGGTTCTCCATGAGGTTAGTTGGTGTGGCAAGACCCATGCTAAATATGGAGGGTACCATTTCAAGAGCAGAAGTCCCCAGGGGGGAAGAAGCTGAGCAGCTACATTCCTCTTTCTGTTTTCTGACCATGGATTCTCACACTCCTGAAGACATGACTTTCCTTCCTTAATGGACTGAACCCTCTCACCATGAGCCAGAGCAAACCCTTCCCTTCTCCAACGGCATTCCTCAGGTATTTGTCACTGCAGCAGACAAGTAACTAATACATTCTGCAGCTCATTCCTTCTGCTTCCCAACCAATTGATCTTAGATTCCTGAAACTTGTTTACTTTATGGACATGGTAGGAGAAACAAAAAACTTTTTAAAGTACTTGGCATGTTGCCCAGGAGATACTAAATTCTTAATTTATGCTTGCTCTTAAAGTTCTTCTAGTTGGGTTAACCTGAAAGTATATGGGCCAGACTTAAAATTGTGAGATTAAATATATATTTAATTTAAATGTGTCTTGATCAAAAAGGTGTCAAAATCAGTTTTTTATATGTATCAAGAGAGAAAAGGAAATATAAGAATTCTTTCACTTATTTCACAAACAGATCTTAGTGTTTAAAGTTCTTTGTCAGCTTATAAAGGATGAAGAGACCAGATCACCTGTCCTCAGGCTATAAGGGAGTTCAATTGTTTTCTTTAATATTGTCAATAAAAAATGGACTAGATGGCTATTTTCACATAATAAGTGGGCCGAGTACAACCACTTCAATGCACATGGTCTTTATCTTCCAAGAATTTGGAAATTAAGCTGACCTACATCTTTCTTTGTTACTTCAAGTCCTAATTCTGGCAAAGAGCCTGGAAGTGTTTCCCTTCAGTGGTCCTGGCTAGCTAGGGAGTAGATTAAGACAAATGGATGGGAAGTCTGACTTTTGGCTCTGTTACTTTTGCCCGCAAAAGAAGCCATTGTCTCTGTTTGCTGGAAGATTCTCAGCAAGTATAGTCAGCCCCTGTTTACATAGAATTAATTCTCATTAGAACTTTATATGCTATGCTCTCACCAAGGGTTGAAATGAAAATGAATCCTTTGTAAATGTGATTTCTATGTTGTTTAATGGGTTTATAACACCCTAGAAAACACATTTCACAAAAGATTCTCAAAAGAAACGGTAAGAAAATGTGAAGTGTGGGATTCCTTTTAAATTTTTTTTTTTTTTTTTTTTTGAGACATGGTTTCACTATCCTAAGCTGGTCTGAAATTCAATATATAAACCAGTCTGGTCTTGAACTCATGGAGTAGCACCTGCCTCTGGCTCCAGAGTACTGGAACTAGAAGTTGTGTACTGCCATAGCCGCAGGATTCTTTTCTTGTTTGTTTGGCTTTGGTTTTCGAGACAGGGTTTATCTGTGTATCCCCTGGCTGTCTGGCACTTCTCTATAGACCAGGCTGGACTTGAACTCTCAGAGATCCATCTGCCTCTGCCTCTCACCACTCTCTGGATTCCACAAAGATTCTGAAGTAAAAGGAGAAATGAATAACACTTTAATGACTCTGGGAGTGTATGCAGCTCATTGGTAGAGCAGCTGAAGAGCATATGGAAGACCTCAGGTATGATTCCTCAAGAATCAAACAGAGAAAAGACACTCCCAACATCAGACATCTCATCTTGTTCAGACACGAGGAGCCTCCTGTCTGGAAAGCAGAGGGAATCCTAAGGTTCCCTTCCTGAGCTGACTGTCTAACAGAAAATAGACATTAACTTACATCCCCAGGTTAAGAGTACTGGTTGCCCTTGCAGAGACCCTGGTTTGATTCCCAGCTCCTACATGGCAGCTCTCAACCACTTATAACTCTAGTTCCAGAGGATCTGATGCAATCTTCTGGGCCTCTTGGATACTGAATGGACACAGTGCAGAGACATACATGCAAGAGAAGCACCAATACACATAAAAATTAAATATTTTTAAAAATATATGCACAGAGGTGTTCAAGTGTGAGCTTCTTCTTGCCGTCAGTCATGGTGAAGAGAATAAACCCATAATTGTAGATATCAATATCCTTACTTGGCGTAATAAAAAGGTGGCGATGTATACCAGGCCCCTTGACTGTACTCATGTGCTATATAATGGCATCTTGGCCAGTGATGGATTGCCTGTCCCATAAGGTTACGGTAAAGCTAAGAAGTCTGTTGCCTTATCATTACTATACTCTTTTAACTATCTCACATACATACGAACTGTTCTGTTGTACCTATCTCTGACAAGGCAGCTTAAAGTTTTTCCACTTCTGACCCTTTTGTGCCTGAGAAACATTATAGAACCCCATGTACATAGAGAAACTAAATAGGTACACAAGTCACACATTTACTGTTCATAAATCACAAAATTTATTCTAAAATAATTCCTTGGTTATAAGTGGGATTTATCACCTACTAAAGACAAAAGCAGTTTGCATAATAATTAGAAGGTTGCGCTTATTTATTTTTATATAATGAATTAAATCTTAGCCAAAAAGAAAAATAAATTATTGAAAATTCTGCACTAATCCTAAGGTAAACTCACCTAATATTTTCTTCTCTTCCTCTGCAATGTATGCCAGAAACTCAAGCATCAATTTGAAAAGTCAAAAATTCTAACACATCCCTTCCAGACGTGTACTGGTTTGATGCTCAGTGCATAAAGCAATGATGGTAGGAAAATATTGTCTTTGTTTCCTAAGCAGTTTGGAGCATACAGTAGTCTCAAATCTGAGCCAAGGCAGTGCTCATTGTCATTGTCTGATGTGACAGCATGTGAGATACAAACTGCCTATGTTGTGTGTCAGAGCTGAAGGTCTATGATACAACAGGGTCAAGCAAGGTCAGGTACACTTTTATAATTACCATGTTTTCCCTCCTTCCCACACTCATTTATACAACCTTATATGGGGTCTATGGCTTACAGTGTTTAGTGTAGCAATATTCTGTAGTGTAGGGATGAAAAGCTATGCAGTTACCTAGGCTAGGTGTGTGGTAGGTTGTACCATGCAGGCTTGCGTAGTAATGCTGTATGCATGTACAGAAATGCCCTCTAGTGAATGTAACCCTGATTTAGCAATCTCACTTCGGTGTGGAACCTAGATCTGGGACTCTTGGGTCTTCTCTTGTTCCTACATTTTGATGCTGTTTCTGCCTCCCCCTCTAGGCTCCTTTTTGTCTCATATTGCTGTTGACTGGATGCCCAAAGCCCAGGGTTTATCCTTATTAAAAAGGAGATTAACAAGTATTAGAGAACTACTAGCAATTAAGACTTTTCTTCCTGGCTTCAGGAGAGTGGAAGCGGGCAGCATTTGAAAAGATGAGTGGGCATCTGTTCCTAGTGCTCTGGGTTAGTACTATTCGATCCCATGTTTATCTCCAGACAGACATCTGCGCACCCCAACCTCTGCAGAGGCAGAGAGAAGCTATTCCTCAGCCTGCCATGAGCCTGCTGGTCCACATTGTACCTGTTACCCTCATGTGTCATACTGATTATCATTGTATCTCTTGTAAATGCATATGAAGGTCCCCAGTGGATAATGGAATGTTAATCTGGAATTTAGCCATTTGGGTCCAATCTTAGGACTGTGTTCAATACTAGGAGCTCCACCGATGATGATGTCAACATAGTACAAGAAAGAATATCTGGAGCTGGGCCTAGAGCTTGCCTACTGTGCAGGGCACCCTGTGTTTAGTCACCAGCACCACATAAACCAAGTGTGCATGCCTGTAATCCCAGCACTTGGGAAGTGGAACAGGAAGATCAAGTTCAAGGTCATCCAGGAAGACATATACTGGCCTGAACTACAGGAGATCCTATCTCAAGAAAATACAACATGGGTTTAGTGGGGACGGAACTGCAAGTCAGAGCGGGGATGTCTTCCCGGGGGTCTGAAGAGCTATTTTGAAGTAGACTCCTGTAGGCAAGAGAGTGGCCTTCAAACTGGCCTGCTTACTATGACCAATAGACCATGAAAGAGAGGCTTGTGCAAAGGCCTGTCTCCCCAGAGCTGAGGTCCAATGGCCTCTGAGCAGTTGGACTTTTAACAGTCAGCCCCTAGTACAAAATGTGTTTGCTTGTGAGATCAGCACGCTGATAGCAACTAGGGTAAACCCGTTTATCAGCTCGGCTATATTTGTGCTCGAAGCTCAAGGAATTGAACTGCTTTTGACTGCACCCCCCACTGTCACTATCTTCTGGTGACATGTAATTTTCCAGGTGAACAAAGAGAGGCAGGGAATTGGTCCAAATAGCCACTGAAGGGCTGAATTACTCCCCAGTGATTCTTTGGATCTGATGAATGGGACATGCTGTCTCTTTACCAGTCTCTGATAAACTGGGAGAGAATGAGGCAGGATTCAGCTCTGTTGGAGAACTAGGTGATTCCTGAGGGTCCCATCAGGGCCCGTTTCAGGTAAAAAAAAAAAAAAAAAAAAAAAAGAGAATGACCTTCTAGCTTCTCATTTAGAGTGGTGAGAGGTTGTGTTGTGGGTAGCGAGGTGCTTAATAATGACTTCTAAGTCCTGGAGACTTGGTTTATGTTTTGAAGCTTGCTCTTTTTAGCCCAGGCAGGATTCATACTGTGTTTGTCTGCTCATCCTGCTTTGACTTCTCAATTGCTGGGAATACATGCATCACTGCACCCATTTTATGGGGTACTAGGGGTTGAACCCAGATCTTCGTGCATGATAAGGAATCATTCTACCAACTGAACTATGTCCCCAGCCTTAGACTTATTATCATATTAAATAACATTATTCCTAATATGAATGTAATAGAAATATTACTATTTATATTAGCTTGCTGATATATGTAAAAATTTATGTAATGTATGTTCATATCAAACTATATATGTCTATATGAATATGAATGCATACATCTGTTAAGTAAATGTTACTCTTCAATTCTGGGGTAATTTATTCCACACCCAATATCCTCTGGATTGGAATATAGTTAATTTGTCACCATTATAACTATATTGTCTTCTGTGTCATCCTATCTTCCTGGGTTTTTTTCTAGTTCTACCTGGGATATAGACTATGTGCTTAACTGAACAAAAAACCAACAAACTACTATTTATTTTTATTAAACAGCTTGAGCAGAGATGTTTGGTCTGATTGCTGAAAATTGTTAGCTTATCACTAAACTGCCCTCATGGTTCTTATTATTCAATTTGCATTGCTTACAATAATAATTATTACTACATAAGAGAGCATGGTGCTTTTATTTGTACATTCTTTCATTAATAATTTAACTGGCTATTACACCCAATGTAACCTTGACATATGTCAAGCTGCTTAGAGGCCTGCTCTGAGCATCTTCAGGGGCCGGAATGCAGGTGTGAGTTGTAAGGCTTGGAGTCAGGCTATGGGTAGGAAGGTCACTGGCCTTGACATCCAGTTGCCAGCACACCCCTTTCTTCTCTGTATTTGTTTCTAAGCATTTTAGTGGCTCAGCAATGGTGACTCTGACCTGGTAATTTTAACACTCAGAGAGAACAGATCACAGTATAGATATTTTACTGATTAAAGTGGCTAGCTTGTACTGATTTACACGTGGGAAAAAATTGACAATAGATAAAACAATAAATCTGATCCAGGATGGTGGAACAAGTGGGTTTATGAATAGCCTGTGTATCTATGAAGTCTGTTCTACAGAAATGTTTTTTTATCAGTCATTTCTTAGCTGCTGCATCAGAACTTTATTGTAAAGTATAGATGTTTTATGATGCCATGTTGTATAAAACTGTACTTTATCGCCCTTTTTAGTTTAGGCAAATCCTATAGGCTTTGTCTTAAACTCATGCCGTATATATTAAATCAGTCAGAAACTTGAACTATGCCTTTTGAAGTATGAGGTTGGAGAGTGGGCTAACAATTCTGTTGATGTCAGCCCACCATAAGGGTCAAAGACTACATTTTCCAAACTGGCTTAAATGGGGAAAATCAAGCAAATGGAACACTGCCATTTGACCAGCCCAGCCTGACTTCTGGGAAGATGAATGCATTTGCTGGTCAAGAGTGTCATGGAGGGTCAGGTATGAGGGACTCTCCTGTATGCACAGCACTGGGGAGACGGAGGCAGAAGGAGCTTGGATTTAAGGTCAATCTGGGCTACATAGAAAAGAAAAAGGGAATAGGAGAGGGGGGCAGAGACGGAGGGAGGGAGGGAGGGAAAGAGAGAGAGAGAGAGGGGCAAAGAAAGGAAAGATCCCATGCAGGAAGCTTTCTTTATCAGAATTGGAGTTTATGAGAGTTATGTTCTTCTTGTACCTGCTTCCAGTGCTGGTTCTGATGGCTGGCCTTCACTGGGCCATGCACTCACTCAGCACAGTCCATAAAGCAGGTATTGGGAGTTTTTAGAATTCCGTTTCATGAGCTTTTAAAACAGGTTGAACTATTCCTAATTAAAATTGTACTCACACCTTTAATGAACAGCTGAGTCCCTGGCACTGTGAACCCTAGGGGTACGTAATCCATATTCATGCCTTTGAGCATGTAACAAGGAACTGCCCATTTGGAAGAAGGTCACTTTCTGATGGCCAAGCCGTGCATCTGTGCAGCTCAAACTTGGCTAGGTCGTGAGGTGACCGGCAACATCTCAAACTTAATGGTATAAAATAAAAGTTTTCTTCCTTGCACACTCCACTTGTGTGCTAAGAATGGTCCATGCTCTAAGGATTGTTCTTAGAGCGGTCATTCTTGGAGCAAGACTTTCTAGTTAGTCCTTATTGTCAGCTTGATTCACCAAGAGTCACACAGAGAGTCAGTTAAGGAGCTGACCATACGAAATTGATCTGTGGCCAGGTATTGGGGGGACTGACATAGGAGGCCCCAGCCCACTGTGGGCAGTGCCGCCACTACGTAGGTAGTCCTGGGCTGTGTGAGCTTGAAGCAGAAAGAGCAAGCCAGTAAGCAGGGTTCTGTGGTGATATGTTATATATTTAATAAGACCAGTCAATCCAGGAGGATCAGAGAGTGGTAACTCACACCTTTAACCCCAGCACAGGGAAAGACTGGGAGTGGTGCTCTACCCCTTTAATCCTGGCATGAGTTTGAGGCCAGTTTGGTTTACAGAGGGAGTTCCAGGCTCTCAGGCAGGCAGTGGTGGTGCCATGCCTTTAATCCCATAACTGTGTTTCTGTGAGTTCAAGGCTGACTACCAAATAGTAGTAGCTCATGCCTTTAATCTTAACCTGGGTGTGATACAACTGGGTGAAGAAGGTATTTAAGGCAGGTGTAGGAAGACAGATGAGACATTAGAAGCAATGAGAAGGAGGCTGAGGAAGCTGGAAGATAGCTGGGTGAGATTTGACTGTGGTGTTTCCTCTCTTTGATATTTCAGCCTTTCCCTGATATCTGGCTCTGAGTTTCTTTTAATACAATTAGAATTCATGCTACAGGATTCTTTCATGGTTCCTGCCTTCAGGTTATTGCCTTGAGTTCCTGCCTGACATTTCTCAGAGATGGACTGTGACCTGGAAGTGTAAGACGTAATACACCCTTTCCTCTTCAAGCTGCTTCTGCTCATGGCGTTTATCACAGCAATAAAAAGCCAAGGCATGTGGGACATTCCCATAGCTGGTGAAGTGTGTGCTGTCTCTTAAAGTGGCCGTCTTGTAGTGACTGGCCACTTCCACTCCCATATTACTGATCAAAGCTAGTCACATGGGCTGATTCAATCTCAGGTAGGTGGAGGAATGTAATACAGTGGGGTGTTTAAAAGCTCAAGCTGAAGTTGAGCCTTTAATCCCAGCACTCAGGAGGCCAAGGGAAGTGATCTCTGAGTTCAGGCTACAGTGTACAGAGTAAGTTCCAGGACAGCCAGAGTCACACAGAGAAACCTTGTCTTGTAAAACAGGCTGGGGGGGGGGAAGGGGAGAGAGGAAGGAAGGAAGGAAGGAAGGAGAAAAAGAGAAAACATAGATGACCTCAGACAACAGGACATCACCTTTGAATTCATGCGGTAAGCTTTAGTGGATGCTCTCTGGCTTGGCGTTTTTAGGGTAGCTACATCCCTAATGAAGTGCTTTCTGGCTCCTTTGTAGATGAGAACACTAAACCCCAGAGAGCTAAAATCATCCCCTACAGTCTCAGAGCACAGGCAGGAGAACAGGAACCTTGTGCAGGTAGAGAGTGGCCTGAGCACAGCGGTTTCTCTGACAGGAGGAGGGCAGCATTTAAGATGTCCTTTCCACAAAGTGGTAGGGAAATGGGTCATAATGGTAAGATGATGCCATTCCAAACACCCGCTCTTGTGTTGAGTTCCAGTGTGTGCCTTGTTTGGTTGTGAAATCCTACTCCGAGGGGTCAGAGCGTCCTGCTTCTGCCAGTGAATGAGTCTTCCGCTGAACACCTGGCTGAGTTGGTGTGTAAATAGATGCTTGTGAAATGCATTTTACACAATTGAGATAAACCAACCCCATGGCTCATCTGTGTCTTGATGATCAATTTGGTTCCGGTATGCTCCTGTAGGAGGTAGAGGACCTCAGAAGTACCTCTGAATGGGCTAGGCCTTGACTCAATGGTTGAAGATGCAGCTTTGTGCAGGATCAGGTCCTGCCTTGAAGCCAGTGGCCACCATCTCACCGGCATTTACTGTGACTATTCATTTGGTTTGCATTTTACAGTTTACACGGGGCACCTTCATATGCACACCAGCCTTGTTCAGAACAGCCCTGTGGGTTCAGCAGGGCAGGTGCTGCTGTGGTTTGATAGCCATTGGTCCCCTCCAAAGCCTGTGTTGAAATGGAATTGTGCCTAAGAAAATGATGGGCCCATGGGAAGGAATTAGGTCGAGATGGGTGAATGCGTTTCTCCAAGGGTTCTCAGTCTCAGGAGACTGGTTAGGTATCAAGTGAGTCTCTCTCTCTGTCTCTCTTTCTGTGTGTGTGTGTGTGTGTGTGTGTGTGTGTGTGTGTGTGTGTGCATGTGGAGGTTGGAAGTTAAATGTGGGCTTTGGCCTTTGGCCTTCACCTTGTTTGATCCAGGGTTTTTTGTTGTTGTTGTTTCCTGTTGTGTATACCAGGCTAGCTGGCCTGAAAATTTCCAAGGATATTTTTTCTATCTCTGTCTTCCATCTTGCCATCATATGAAGCCAGGCTTATGAATGCTCCCTACCGTACCCAGCTTTTCCATGGGTTCGAAGGATGCGAACTCAAGTCCTTCTGCTACTGAGACTGTTTTGCTGACAGAGCTTCTCTACAGCTTTTGCATGGTAAGTCTCCTTTTACTTTCCACCATCATAGCATCCCCAGCTACCACCACTGTACCCTTGGATTTCCCAGCATCCAGAACCATGAGCAAGAATAAAACTCTATTGCTTATAAAGCACACAGTCTCAGTTACTCTTTGCTTGCTGTAGAAACAGGCCAAGTACCATTTCCACCTTTTTAGGAGACAGGGAGATGTTTGACAGATACGTGAGGCCACAGTGCCACAGTAGAGAACATCATAGTCCTTGAGATAGTGCATGTGCACTCTCTCTCTCTCTCTCTCTCTCTCTCTCTCTCTCTCTCTCTCTCTCTCTCTCTCTCTCCCTCTCTCCCTCTCCCATGCTGCTCTGTAAGCTCCTACATCATTCACATATAGAGTGGTCAGGGGTCACACTGCAGGTACTTTTCTTGAAGCAGATTATTCTTTACTCTAAGGAGCCTTTTTTTCCCCACTTAAGAAAGTCTAGATCCCCTCAGAGAAGGCAGAAGAGGAATGGGAGCCCTTGCCCTTGCCCTCATTCATATGAGCCTCTTGGCTGGGAATCTAAATGGAGACCAGATAACATGAACAGGAAGAAAATGACCTTGAACCTCAGGCAATTTGGAGGCGAGGCTTTCTTTATCTGCTAGCTGCAGGCAGCAACTTTGCTGTCTGGATGACCCACAGCCTGGTTTTCTGGGCCAAGGACAGGCCTGAGTCTTCTTGTTTCTGGGGATGCTGGTGCCTTGGGAGCCAGTTGCCTAAACATGGGCAGAGAAGAGCTCTAGGATTACCCAGCAGGAATATGAATGGAGAGAACGAGTTAGCCAGTGCTCTTCGTTTACTGGATTATGGACCTTTTTTTTTTTTTAACTTGTAAGAAATATGTTGTTTGAAAACTTTGAGACTATCTAGTTCTGGGGAGGAACTGTGGAATGGACTCTTACTCAGTACTTGCCTTGGGGTATAGTAGCAGAGTGCCTTGGGAATGCACATTTACCAAAATTTATGTTGCACAGATGCAGCAAACGCACAAACCCTTCAGAATATATCCTATGAATTTTTCCAAATAAAGTAGTAAGAAATGATGAATAGTGTTACCTCGATATTATTTGCAGTAGTGATAGCGAATGGGTGCTGTCTCAATCTCCGTCTGCAGGGACAGCTCAGAGAATGGTGCTTTGTCCTGGTCCACAGGGTAGCATTTAAAAGAACAAGATGGAAAGGGCACAAAGATGTAACCGCAATAAGTAATTTGATGAATGGCATCTACATTCTAAAACCTTATATATTGTGCTAGTCAGTATTCCATTACTATGAGAAATATTTAGGATGTGCTAGGATTTAACTTGTTAGAGGAACATTTGTCTGGCATGTCTGAGGCCCTTGGTACAGTATTCCCCCTGTCCCTGCCAAAAAGGAAATATACACATGTGTAAATGAATGCCTAAGAGAATCAATTTAGAAAGAGGAAGGTTTTATTTTGGCTCACAATTTTGGAGGCTTTAATTTATGGTCCGTTCTCCTTGTTGCTTTTTGTCTGTGGTGAGATGGCATATTACTGTGGAAATACCTGGAGAGGAAGTCAAGGAGAAGATGAGACCAAAAGGTCAGGTCAAGGGCACTTCCCCAGTGGCCTCACTTTCTTCTACTCAGTCCAGCTTCTAAAGGTTCTACCTAATGTTGGTGCCACGGTCTGGCCGCTAGAGCATGGTCTTTGGGGACATTTCATGTGCCAATTGTTGCATTTTCAGATCATCGGTTCTGAATTTTACAGATGAAGAGGTTAAAGTAGAGAAGTTCCACAACCTCCTCCGAGTCTTAGAATGGGACAGGAAATTCAAATATTCTCTAGGAAGTAAAAAAGCAAGTTTGGGGAGTAGCTGTGATGGCTTATGTTATTTGTCATTTTGAAGGAATCTAGAATGGGAGATTCTGGGAGAATAGACCTGGGAGACAGGGTCCTGGGAGTGTCTATGGGAGATGTAGATCCATTCATTGATGTGTTAAGATCCAGCTTAACTGTGGGCAGGGGCTTGCAAACTGTGAATGCAAAGGAGAGAAAGAGTGCACCACTATTCATGGCTCTTTGCTTCTTAACTGTGGATCCCACGTGACCAGCTCTTTGGAGTTTCTACCATTGTGACTTCTTGGCAGTGATTCAGAGTATCCCAAAACTGTGACCTAAAACAAACCCTTTCTCCCTGAAATTGCTTTGGTCAGAGTATTTTATGACAGTAACTAAAAAAGAAAGTGAAACAGTGGGACCCATATTTCTATTTTAAAAAAGTGAGATACACACACACACATATGACTTGGATTTATTTTTGCTATTATTTTATGTGTGTGCCCAAGAAGACCAGAACAGGGTATTCAGTCCCTGGAGCTAGAGTTACAAGAAGTGTGACCTGTCCTTTGTGGGTGCTGGAAACTGAATTCAAGTTCTTGGAAGAGCAGCAAGTGTTCTTAACTGCTGAGCAAGCTCATCAGCCTTCTCCTCATCTTTTTAATGATGGTGATTATTATTGACAAGGCTTATGATAGAAAAAGTGGGGCTGAGAGTGTAGCTTGCCCAAGGTCCTGGGTTTCACACCTAACACCACATAAAGCCAGGTATGGCAGTATAATCCTGTAATCTCAGCACTTTAGGTGGAGTAAGGAGGATCAGGAGGTCAAGGTCATCTTTATAGCTACTGTGCGGGTTTGAATGAGAAATGTACCCTATAGGCTCAGATACTTGGATACTTGGTAGCATTGTTTGGACGAAGATGATGGAGCCATTAGGAGGTAGAGCTTTGCTAGTGGGAGTTTCTCCCTGGACACAGGCTTTGAGAGTTTGTAGCTTTGTCCACCACTTCCAGTTCACTCTTGAAGCTTTGTGTTGGCAGGTGAAGATGTGATCTCTCAGCTTCCTGCTCTGGATGCTGGTTGTCAGACCTCTCCCATTATTATGAGCTCTGGCTCTGGAGTTCTAAGCCAAAATAAGCTCTTCCTTCTGTAAGTAGCTTTGGTAATGGTATTTGATGATAATAACAACAGACAACCAATAGAGCTACATAGAGAGTTCAAGGTCAGCTAAATTATAACAGGCCCTGTGTAAAAAAAGAAAGGAGGGAACTAATCTAAGAGGAACTAAGGATGCAAGGCAGGAGGGAAGGACTTCTTTCATGCTTTCCTGTCGATGCTCTTTATGCTAAGGGTATATGTATCACTTCTTTTTATTAGACATTGACATGGACATGAGTCTAGTCGTCTTAGGCAGTGGAATCAAGGTCTATTAAAACTTACTTTTAATTTTTTATATGTAAAAACTATAAAGTAAACAATAGATTTTTAAGAGAAAACATTGAGCATACCCTTCTTAAAGAGCCTGATTCTGTCTCTCCACTGCTGGGATGTGAGCCCCTATGCCTGACATCAAACCTGGTCAAAGATGTCCTTGAACTTCTGATCCTTCTGCCTTACCTCCTGAGGGCTTGGGTTACAGGCATTCATGGTCATGCCCAATCTGATTCATTTTAAATATCCTTCAACCTTCTAGTCTTTTCTCCAGTGACCAAGAATTCAGAATGTCCCATCATACAGTCAGGAAACATTTATGAATCCAAATGTTAATGTTTACAACTCTTACTTCACTAGCCAGAAAGATGGTTACTGGGACCAGTGTCTCATAGGTGTGGGGCAGCCCTCTGATTCAATGCTGTCACCCCAGTGCCCGCACTATGGTTACCAGTTTCCTAGGGCTGCACCTTGTATGACCCAGGGTTTCCTGTGTGTTGCTGACTTCTTATTCCTCTGCCTTAGCACTTCCTCTGTCTAAACTTGAGCCACCTTTTAGTGTTCAGACAGCTGCCACTGCATAATTCTCTGAGGACATCAGTACTGGGGATGTCACCTTCCCCGCCACCTACTCTAGATACTGTTGAATGTTTAACTAGTTCTTACAATTCAGAGACAATGAATGATGGTTGTACTGGCATCAGTGTTCAGCTACATTTTCTTCATGATATCATTAACACAGTGATTCATTCCAAAAGTATCCTGAATCACTGTGGCCTAAGACATGGTTCTTTGATATGGCCTCTAGTGCTTGGATGCAATTGGCTGAGGTCACAGTCACATGGTGTCTGGATTATCAAAGGCAGACAACAGATCTGTGGTTGTGACTAGTGGGCTGTCCGTAGGCAAACAAGCCTTGGAGGTTGTTCTTGGTCAGCGAGATATTAGTCTAAGAAGACACCCCAGGGTAGGGGACACACTTCAGCTAAGATCTGAGGAAAGGCAGGGAGGTTGGAAAAGAAAATGGTAAATGTCCCTTCGCAGTGTTCAAGGTGATGTGGGAACATGAAGGTGTGGCTGGAAGCCCTTCACTTCAGCTGTTCCTTTAGTGAGGGAACATCTTACCTTCTTTCCATGTTTTTTGTTTGTTTGTTTTTGAGTCGGGGTCTCACTGTGTAGCCTTGGCTGGCCTGGAACTCACTATATAGATCAGGCTAGCCTTGAACTCGTAGAGATCTACCTGCCTCTACTTCCTGAATTCTGGGATTGAAGGTGTGTGCTACCTCAACCAGTTTGCTTTATTTTGAAACTCATGCAGCCCAGGATAGTTTGGAATTCACTGTATAGTTAAGGATGACTCTGACCTTCTGGTCCTCTTGCTTCCAATATCTATGGGAGATACTGATGTAAATACATGAACACACGGTTCTTTCATCTCCCACATATTTTTTGAAATGTTGAGCTTTGATCCAGATGCTCCAAAGATAGCACAGGGTTTCTCTGGTGCCCTTCCTCCAGCTATAGTCAGACCAGAGGCTGGCCTTGCTGAACTACTGTGACTAGACTGGAGGCCTATTCTGAGTTTGCCAGTTTGTGTGTGCCTATCTATCATGGTGTTAGGAGTGGCTGATACATTGTCAATGCGAGTATCTCTTCTCCCCTTTTAAATTTCATTGAAATGTCTGATTTATTCAACAAATTTAATTGAATACCTCCCATCAAACAATTCTGTGTTGGGTACGGACTGCAAAGATAGAAGATGCTAGGGGAGCCGAGCCATCTGTGGAGGATGCTTTCTAAAAGGGTTGTGTGGGAGACAGCCTAGAGAAGTTTCAGAGCAAGTAAGGATGCCCCATTCTGCAAAATGGAAATAAGTTTTACAGGTGGAGAAGGAGGTCCACAGGCATGCCAGTTGGGTGCTCCAGCTTGATGCATTTTAGAAGGTCCCTTAATGGCCTGCAGAAAAGGAGCTGCGAAATGATCAATAGACTCTTCATATGCTCCACGTTCTGTTCATCTAAGCAATGAAGGCAGTGCCTATCTTGTGTAGTTCTGTTCCAGGACTGACTGAGGACCTGGCTGAGTGCTTCTCTCCTCCCAGATAGGAACATGTCCAAAAGCAAGAAGAGGGAAATCTGGACAAAGCATGATTTGTCTACAAAGTATCAGTGCTTGGATATCATTGGCATTTGTTAGATAAAGAAAAACTAGGTCTGGGATGCTATTTAGAGCAGGGGGTGCTCAACCTGTGGACCCCTTAGGGAGGGTCAAATGACCCTGTCACAGGGGTCATATATCAGATAGTTTACATATGAGATATTTAAATTATGATTTATCTCAGTAACAAAATTATAGTTATGAAATAGCAACAAAATAATTTTGGAGTTAGGAGTCACCACAACATGAAGAACTGCATTAAAGGGTTGCAGCATTAGGAAGATTGAGGAGCACTTTTTTATAGAGTCCCTTCAAGTAGCTGAATATGGAGTGGGATTCTTGTGGGTTACCAGATCATGGAAAGACTTGAGTGACCTTAATCACCAAAAAAGAAGTGCTCACTGCTAACTGAACCCCTTCTTCTGTGCTGACCTTTCCAGTCGGCCATTTGGGGGCTGCAGCCTGTTAGACCTGCCTCTGGTGCTTTCCTGAATGCTCGGGAAAAGAGGTGGAGCTTAGATGTCTCTGTCTTTTAAAACAAAACTCAAAAGAATCCTTTGCCTCTTTCCCCTTGGAAGAAGTAGCCTGTGATTTTATAGGCAAGGTTTCACTATGTAGCCTTGGCTGGCCATGAATTCATAGAGATCCATCTGCCTCCCAGATTTAATCCTTTGGTTTAAAAGTGTGTGTCACTATGCCAGGCTACACACACACACACACACACACACACACACACACACACACACACACACAAAATTTGTTTTTTTCTGGACAGGTTTTTCTGGACAGAGAACTGTATAGTCCTTGATACCCTGGAACTCACTGTGTAGACCAGGCTGACCTTGAACTCCGAGGTCCACCTGCCTCTGCCTTCTGAGTGCTGGGATTAAATAGCCTGGGTTTCTTAAAAGAGAAAAGAAAAAGAAAAAAAAAAAGCTATGGGGCAGAGGCAGGCAGATCTCAGTGAGTTTGAGGCCTGCTTAGTCTATGTAGACAGTACAAAGAGAGCTATAGAGAGAGACCATGTCTCAAAAAAGGGAATGGTGCCCTGCTGTGACAGTGCACATATATAATCCCAGCACTTAGGAGCCAAAGGCAGAAGGACCAAGAGTTCAAGTTCATCCTCAGTTACATAGTACATCTGAGTGAGTTATGTGAGATTGTTAAAAACACACAAACACGGGGCTGGAGAAATGGCTCAGAGGTTAAGAGCACTGACTGTTCTTCCAGAGGTCCTGAGTTCAATTCCCAGCAAAACCACATGGTGGCTCACAACCATCTATGATGAGGTCTGGCGCCCTCTTCTGTAAAAACTGTATGCATAATAAATAAATAAATAAATAAATTAAAAAAAAAAACACACACACAAACACATGCATGCATGTGGGGGGATGGAGGTGGGGAGAAGGGGAGGGAAAAGGTACACCAGGACATTGCCTAGTGGCTGG
The DNA here is from genome assembly GCA_004025045.1 of Sigmodon hispidus. Lineage (NCBI taxonomy): Eukaryota > Metazoa > Chordata > Mammalia > Rodentia > Cricetidae > Sigmodon > Sigmodon hispidus. The sequence goes on from PVIH01002094.1 coordinate 39,836, forward strand.
CTGCCTTGCACAAAATGTACAGTCTTCCGTTCCTCCTTCAGGGCCAGCAGTCATGAATCACTGTCATCCGTGCAGAGTTGTGCCATGAAGCTCCCTGGAGCTGAAAGGAGCTTTATACTTTCCTAGCAAGGGCTTCCTGATGCATGCCATGGACCTGCCTTGCTTTTAGGAGAGCCTGCTTTGCTTTCATTGATGCTGTCAAATATGTGATGGGAGGTACTAAATATTTTCATCAGTACCGAAGAAGAACAGCTCTTCTTCTGAGATAGGATCTTGCTAGATAAAGCTCATAGAAGTAATTCAACATTCTTCTATGTTGTCATAGTACTTGACAAATGAAAGGTTTCAGTTGCAGTTATTTATTTCTTAATTGTTTAGAAACATATTTATTTTGTGTGTGAGAGTGTTTTGCCTGCAACCACATTTCTGCACCACATGTGTGTCTGTGGATGTCAAAAAGGGCATTAGATCCTCTGCAACTGGTGTTACAGATGCCTGTGATCTGCCATGTGGATGCTGGGAACTGAACTCTCTGCAAGAGGAGCAAATACTCTGTTGAACAACTGGGCCATCTCCTGAGTTGCAGATTTAAATTTGCATTGACTCTAATGGCTTTTTATCATGAATGTGCTGGCTAAGGGGGCTGCCAGGTGTGTGGTCTTTAGATTCTGAGGCTCCTTGAAGCTACTTCCTTGAAGTAGCAATGATGTCATAAATGCTGTCATGTTCAATTATTACAAAGTCCTTCACACCCTATGGGAAGCCCTCTGAGCCATTGAGATTTGGAGGCAGTATTCTGAAAGGGACCTTCCAAGTGGGAGCATCCTAGGTGTCTTAGCCTTCTAAGGCAGCAGGCTATTTTGCTAGGCTCTCTGGAGAGCTAGCAAATGCATTTGTTGTTCCTTTTTGTTCTATTCCACTCAGCAAATATCATCTTTGACTTTTGTCTGTGATGGAGCCAACCCTAGTGTGGCTAATCTGTACTTAAGGGCTTTATCTTCTCTGGGGCCAGTTCAGCCAAAACCCGTTGCTGGCACCCTTGCTGGGATCTGCAGGAATTTTGATTGCTCCATCTCCTTCCATGGAACTAGCCAAGCAGGCACCACACCTGAGGCAGCTGACCGAGTCTGGATTTGGTGGTCTTATTGCAACCAGGCTGCCTTTGCAACCTAGTTTTTCCACAGACATGACAGCCAACTCCTGGCTAAGTGCCTCTCCCTGAGAAGGAATGAGGCCATTTCCTTGAGACATGCATTGTGAAAATACTTGGTTTAAGGAAGGCACTGGGGTAGTAGGAGTCCATGGCTTACTCCTATAACACTTTTTTGGGGAAAAGATGTGTTCATGCCATAAAGAATAAAAATACCTTTTGACAGGTTGCCCAAGACTCATAGGCAGGGCCACTCTGTGGTTGTCTCCAAAAGCATGCCACATTTTTTCCTATCATAAGCATGTGAAGCTTAGTCTGCAAGGCCCAGAGAGCCTCACGTAAGGTAGAGGAAAAACAATTCAGATGACAGGCTACGTGGATAATGATGGATCTTTCCCAAAGGGAGAAACTGCTGGAGGGCTTGGGCCCCAGAAGCAAGGACACCACTATTACATCAGATATCTGACCAGGATGCCTTCCCTCCTGAAACCGCTTCATCACTCTGGCATCAAGAGTGATGTTCAGACAAGACAGATAGCCCAATTTATTGCCTCAGGCTCTACGAGGGCACTCATATCCACTTGTTATTTCTTCCCTGAGATGAATACAATGGGAAGAAAGTCTTTGCAGGGAAAATTCTTCTTGGTAGGGTTCCTCCATAAAAAGACAATCTGTTTCCATTTTTGCTCACTAAACAAAAGAAATACCATTTCCTCTGCTTTTCTCCATTCCTGGGTTAGTTACTGTTGCTCTTCACTGTCCATCCAGACAAATGCATTGAGGTTTTTGATAGTGTGTCCAAGTAGGGGATGGATCAGGGGCTCAGCTGTTAAGAGCACTGGCTGCTTTTCCAGAAGACACACAGTTCCCGGTGTCCACAGCAATTTGTAATTCTAGTTCCAGGAGCTCCAATGCCCTGCTCTGGCCTCTGGGAGCGCTGCATGTGTGTGACATACAGGCAAACCCTTGCACACTTAAAACAAAAACAAACCTGTATCGGAGCCAGGACTTGAAGCTGAGCATTTGGTTCCAGATTCCTTGCTTTTGGAGGTTCTGTTCCATGTTGGATTTACTTGAGTAAACAGGCCCAGGAGTCAAATGACAGAATCTGCACAAACCTCATTGGTCTGAGCTAAGGCTAAACCAGAACCATTTGCAAAGCCACTGGTTTGCCTTGGTTGTCTTCATATCCCATCTGCCACACACACCTTAACAGGTAAAGTGTGAAGTGATCTGGAAATGATGGCCCTATTGGCATGTTCTGAGTGACTGCTGCTTTAGGTAGACAGAAGAGTCCTGTGTTTAAGCAGGAGACTGTCTTGATGCTACCTAGTAACATGTCATTCCTTCATCCTAGATCCAAGTTGTGCAACTTTAGCTGGCTCTTGGTTCTTGCTATATAGCCCTAGCTGTACTAGAACACACTACCCAGTCCAGGCTGGCCTCTAACTTGCAGTGATTCACCTTTCTCTGCCTCCAAATGTTAGAATGACAGGCTTGAGTTACCACACTTGGCTCAGTTCTAGGCCTATAAGGCATGCATGGACCAGTGTGAATTTGAATATACATGGGACACATACATACATACATACATTCAGACAATTGTATGCATAAAAATAAAATACATTTAATTTTTTAGTGTTTAAAAAAGCAAATTGCATGCATAATACAAAATTATATATATGTGTGTGTGTATATATATATATATATATATATGCCACACTACCACAAAACAAACATTTAGAAGCTGCATAGTTCAAGATCAAGATCCTGATTTGTTGGCTTTTTAATGAGGATTCTCTTCCTGTTCCAGTGGTCACGTCTGTTTTCATGTAGTAGAGAACACCAATGCCATCACAGAGTTCCCCCCATCACCTTTGCCATCAAAATATCATTACCCCCTGCCCCCAAAGGTTGAATCTGCAGATGCCATCACACTGGGATGTGAGCTCAGGGCAGGAAATTAGGGGATCCTAAACAATCAGGCTATAACAGTGTGCTTCCGTACAGGAGATTTTTACTAGAGTCAAAGCCAGTGTGCATGATCTATTTTTCATAGATGCTGTCGAATATATGATGTGAGCCACTAAATAGTCTCATCAATACTAAAGAAGAACATCTCTATCCTTTGCACCTTTTTTACATTTGGGGATCTGTTTGGTTTGCTTTTGAGACAGGATCTTGCTAGACGAAGCTCACAGAAGTCCGCCTGCTTCTGAGTGGGTCGGATCAAAGGTGCCAACACCAAACCTGGCTAAGTATGCATGAGTTTTTATTCACACTAGATATTACCATGTTAGAAATTTTTCATCTAATTATGTATGTCCCTAGCTCTGGTGCTCAGGTTTCCTTCTTTTCTCTCTCTCTCTCTCTCTCTCTCTCTCTCTCTCTCTCTCTCTCTCTCTCTCTCTCTCTCTCTCTCTCTTTCTCTCTCTCTCTCTCTCTTTTTTGGATAGGCTCTCATGTAGCCAAGTTCGCCTAAAACTCTATTAGCTAAAACTGGCCTTGAATTCTCCCAAGTGCTAGGATTAGAGGCTTGTACCTTTGATGTTGTTGCTGTTTTGAGGCAGGAGCTTATACATTCGGGCATTTTTAAAGAGACAGCACTGCCATTTTATAGGACTCAAGTCCATTTAAAAGTCTTGCTGTTTCTTACAAGTAGGTACAAAATTTGGAGATCTGGTGGTTGTGTTTTAAATGAGACTTTCTTGGAAAGTTTTTATTTTTGGTTTCTATTTCCACGTGTTTGGAATGCTGAGAATGCAAGCTAGTCCCTTCCCGAGGCCTTCCTGTGTCTTCCTGAAGTCTTTCTGAACCTTTGGCTACAGGCTTTGGAATGAGAACATGTCATTAATTTCTAAGCTTCCCTGTCTCAGGGGGAGGCAGGAAGCTAGCTGGCTGGCCGGAAGCTGAGCTCCTGTCAGAACAGGCCTCCCCTGCAGGCCTTAGAGCTCTGGTTCTTGACCCAGTGGTCTCTGGCCCAGACTCCTAGGCTGCTGCATGTCCCTACTAAAGCTGCTTTAGTGTGGTCCCTGAGGGCAGACCTCCTCCCAAGATGCTGGTTCCAGCTTCCCCTTCCCCATGCTCAGGACTGACTGAGTGAGGAAACTTTTCTGCTGAGGCACCACTCAGGGCAAAGTAGATAAATTATCTTTCCTTGGAAGGCCCAGCTGGAGATAGCCCTTACTTCAAGACCGGAATAGGGGCCAGCAAGATAGCTCAGCTGGTGAAGCCACTTGCCCGGAAGTCTGACAGCTTTAGTCCAACACATGGTAGGGAGAAAGAACAGACTCCTGCTAGCAGGGTCTACTCTGATTCTTCCTGCAAGCACATGAATGAAAGGAAGGAGGGAGGGAGGGGGAAAGAAAGAAAGGAAATCATTATTTTTAAAGGACCAGATTAGGAAGAAGCTCCAGGGAGGATGATTGCAGTGACCTTCTTGTCTTCTCCCTTCCTGTTTCTCAGGACACACTTCATAGCACACCTTGACATTCTGAGGCATAGCTGTTAGGATTCTGTTCTAGCCGCAAGCCACACCCTGCTCTGAGTTCTGACTTTAAGCCCCTTTTAAAAAGAAATCCCACCACTGACTTTCTTGTTTTTTCCCTCCTGGGAGTGCTCTCTATCCCTCTTTCTCCCTCTCTCTCTCCCCCTCTTTAATAATAATAATAATAATAATAATAATAATAATAAAGTCCTTCTATGTAGAAACAATTTAAGTGTCTCCTGCATCCTTGGAACATGAGGCCTCTCTATTCATATGTCTGCCAGCCATACCAGGTAAACACATTATCATCAGACCAAATTAAATATGATCCCAACAATAGGGATCCCACTTTTCTCCCAGTCTGGTCTAAGGAATGACCCCACTACTTCATTTGCACAGTGGTATAACTGCAGAATGCTGGACTTTAAACTGAAAAGTAGGAGGTCAGGATTGAACAGAATTGAGCTTCAGGTAGGTGTAGGTGGAGTGTTTGGTCGGGACTGCTGGCTCCCAAATAGCCACACAGACTTATTATTAATTATAAATGCTAGACTGATAGCTTAGACTTGTTTTTAGTTATCGCTTATAACTTAAATTAACCCATTTCTATTAATTTATGTGCTGCCCTAAGGCTCACTTACCTCATGAATGTACTTCCCATCCTGATTGCTCTGTGTATTATGGCCTCTCCTCGGACTCAGCCCTTCTTCTCAGCATTCACTCTGCCCCTAAAATCCTGCCTAGCCATCAGCCAATCAGCTTTTATTAACAGTGAGCTCAGGTCGTCCTCACAGTGTACAAAAAGATTAGCACACAGCAGGTAGGGTTTTTTTCTCTTACAGTGCTAGCTAGGTTTAGAACCCAAGACCTTGTACACCAAGCTACAGTTCCTGGTAATAACTTTTAAGCTGTGGTTCTTCTCTTCTCAACATCACTGTTTGATATTCTGAGCATGTGATGGACTCAGGGAGCTGAGATATTTGGACGGGGTGGGAGAGAGAAGGGGGATGGAGAGAATGACCACACTGTCTCTAGAGTTAGAATTCTTCTTGAGCTCCACAGTGCACAGAGCAAGGCCCACAGATTTAAGTGTATAATTTGCATCTTTTTTTTTTTTAAAAAAAAACTTTATTTATTTATTTGCCTTGGTGTTTGCCTGGAACTGGAATTACAGACAGTTGTTAGCTGCCATGTGGGTGCTGGGAATCGAACCCTGGTCCTCTGGAAGAGCAGACGGTGCTCTTAACCGCTGAGCCATCTCTCCAGCCCCTAATTTGCATCTTTTTGTGGATTAAATTTTTAATGTGTGTGCATGTGCATACATAAAGCATAAATGCCACCTTGCCTTGTGGAGGTCAGAGGATGACTTTAAGGAATTGATCTTGCCTTTCCCAATAGCTTCCAGCTATCAACTCAGATCATCTGGCTTGCACAGCAAACTCCTTCCTCCACTGAACCATCTCATTGGCCCGTGCCTTTCAAAAGCTCTTTCCACCAAAACCATAAATATACACACACAAGCCTTTAAAGTCAAAGATTTTTAAAAATGAGACGAAAGTGCTAAGCCAGGCAGGTAGGGTGATGAAGATGTAGTCAGTAGGACTGTCACCCTTGAGCCACACCAATTTCGAAGAATGAACACAGAGACCTGGCAGCATCTCGTTCATCCTGACCAGTTCTCAGGCTGACATCTCAAGGTGACAAGTTACTGACAGGTTACACGAAGAACTGAAAACATATCAATCCAGGGACAGCCCAGGGGAAAGCCTGTCCAATTTTATCACAGTCCGTAGACTCTATCTTGAGGATTTTGACTAAGGAATGGTATATCCCTAGCCTCCATCCTGTTTAGGCCTAGGATCCACCAAAGAAAATTACATTTCCTGACAGTGGGGTAAGATATTCCAAGCATCATGTTTTAAGACCGTGTTAGCCTTACCTGATATTAACTGGACACCATCAGAGGCCATCTCTCTCACTGTAGAGAACCTGGGTAGCTTGCTCCACACATCTACAGTTTTTCCTTCATCCTTGCCTCAGCTACTAAAGAAGCAACTGGGAAATTGACCTCGAATTAGTCATTTACACTGTATGAATATGAAGATCTGTTTTTTTAGCTATTGTATGCTTCAGTATTCAATCAACACTGGTGTTGTAAAAGGTTCTGGCCCAGACTTTCCAGGCCTGGACCAGAGGTTTGGTCCCACTCTCAGCCCCACTTAGCCTCAAATAATCACACACAGGCTTATATTATTTTTACGCTGATTGACCTATGATCCAGGCATATAACTTGCTAACTCCTTCATCTGAACTAACCCATGTTGTTCAGCCTCGTGGCTCAGTACCTTTTCTCAGAGCAGCATTTCAGCTTCTTTCCTCTGTGTCTGCTGCCATCTCCTTGTTGTGTCTGTGGCGGCTCTCTGGCATCTGTCTCTGGTCTTCCTGTACTCAGAGTTTTCTTAGCCTTGTAGCCCCGCCCACACTTGCTGTCTACCTTTTGGCCAATCAGCTTTTATTAAACCCATAGGTGGGACAAATATTTAAAATGTAACATATAATCCCACTGCACACTGGCATCTCATTCTCCTGCTAGCCCTTGTGGGTTAGTTTGAGGTTTCTGATTATAGGATCTTACATTCTTCGCTCTGAAAGAGACCTGAAGATTCTCCCAGTGTGCCTCACTAATAACAGGCAGAGGACCCGAGCCTGTCATTCTTTGAATCAGTGTTGTGAGGGTGCTGCTTGCTTGCTATGTTCCATGGATACACAGGAAGCAAAGGTCAGCCCTTGGGAACACCCCTGGTATGACACACATCACAGATAAGTGTAACCAATGAGCCTTGAACATTATTTATATCTAAGGCTTAAGGGACATAGTTAGAAGAAGCTCAAGGGGAGAACGTAATTTTTTGGTCTGGAAGAAACTGGATAAATGCTGTCTGTCCCTTCCTTGGTGAATATAGTAAGGTCCACCGTGTTTCCAGGAATAGCACGCAGGCCCTGAGTTTTAAGGCATAGGTGACAGTGATTCCATCCTGGAACTTCTGCAGTGGAACAGGAGAAAGGAGCTGGGCTATTGGCACAATGGGCCCCTAGCCACCAGTGCTGTGGCTCAGGGATCTGTGAGTGCAGAGGTGAGAGTTCAGGGGTCACTCTACCACCTGGCCTGTGTCAAAGAACTCACTTGCCCTGAAGAAGTGGAAAGGGGGTGGTCAGGGTCCATTGGCTCTGCTGCTAGGGTGGAGGCTAGGAATAAGGTATATGACTGGTGTGACTCAGTGACGAGATGTCCTGTTTTGGTTTTATGCAGTGTTCTCTTGCTAGCCACATATTTTTACCTATATGTTCCTCCAACACCACCACCCACCACCCACTCTGATCTTTAGACCACCCAGTGAACTATCTGGCTCTCCCTCTGAGCTCCATTAGGTTCCTGTGAAGAACTCTTCTTAATTGCCCAGGAAGGGACAATTCCATGAGCAGGACCCATGTCCAGACAGACTCCCAAGGTGAACTGGCTGGCTTGAGTACGTGTGAACTATGGATCTGGTACGCTCCCCATGTAAGGATTCCTGGCACACGGTAGCTGGTAGCTACCCCGCAAACGTGCTAACCTGACTAATCCAACATGGCGCGTCAGAACATGCAGCATGCAGAGGGCACGCCCCTCTCATCCATATGCATAACCAGGCAGAGCCCCGCCCACCTCTCTCACCCTCCCACCCCTTCACCCAAGCATGCTACCTGGGCACTCCTCTTTCATTCATATCCATATTTTAAGCGTGGCTATGTAAACCTGTGTCCACCTGCTCTCTTACAAGGGAAATGCCATGAGGGGCCGGTTCTCTCTTCTCTGCACCTGCCCAGCTACCTTCTTAAATAAACTCCAGTGTGGGTCATTGGTAGCGTGGTTTGTTCCTGCCTGCATTAACAATACCCCAGCCACCTCTCCAAAGGAGAAGGCAGAATGTCCTAGAAATTGGCCTTCTGCTACCATGAACGTGGCAACTCACACTATTACCATGGCATTGTTTTCTCTTAACCGCTGAGCCATCTCTCCAGCCCCCCGGCATTGTCTTCTCAAATGGACTCTGTATTGTTCATATCATAGGAAACCTTAACTGGACATAGTTGCACATGCCTTTAAGCCCAGTATTCAGAAGGCAGAGGCAGGCAGATCTTTGAGTTTGAGGCCAGCCTGGTCTACAGAGTGAGTCCAGGATGGCAGGACTATTTCTTATACAGAGAAACCCTGTCTTGAAAAAAACCAACCAACCAACCATCAAAAAAGAACAAGGAAAAAAGAAACCTTGAAGTATGGACTTGGGAATTTCTGTGTTGGTCCGTGGTCCTCTGAATTTTCTGTCTCTTGTGGATGTTGTAAATGGTTCTGGCCTAGACTTTCCGGGTCTGGATCAGAGGTTTGATCCTTCTCTCATCCCCACTTAGCATCAAATAATCATACACACACTTAAATTATTTTATGCTGATTGATCTAGGGCCCAGACATATAACTTGCTAGCTCCTTCATCTGAACTCAACCCATCTTGTTCAGCCAAGCTACTCAGTACCTTTTCTCAGAGTAGCATTTCCTCTGTGTCTCCTGGCAGCTCCAGTGACTAGCATCTGTGTCCGTCATCTGTGTTTGAGATATTCCCAAGTTTTCTTAGCCTGGTGGCCCCACCCATACTTCCTGTTTGCCTTTGGCCAATCGGCTTTTATTAAACCCATAGGCGGGACAAATATTTACATTACCAGCATAATCCCACTACATATAGATTTTCTGGTGACATAATGAATCCTTGTCAGATTTCTTTGTAAGTTTTTATGGGTGACTGTGAACAAGGGCTTTGAGGTTTGTATTCCTTTAGCTATTACACACCTGCAGTTTGTTTCAAATCAAAGGAAGAATTTGCACCCCTGTGTTATGTGTACATACAGGAAACAAGTGAAAAGTTAAGAATAAATGATATTGATTAACTTTGAAGAGCTATGTGAATTTTTAAAAATGCAGGGCTCAAAGGTTAGGAGTTGTTTCGATAACATTGCCATTGGAAACAGGTATGGAGAAGACCTGGTTAGAACTAGGTCTGCTGGGGTGGTGGTGATGCACTCCTTTAATTCCAGCACTTGGGAGGCAGAGGTGATGTGGGATGATGTCCTTCTGTATGTTGTAAATGTCATTAGATAATAAATAAATTGTTTTGGCCTACAGCAAAACATCTTAGAAGCAGGTGAGAAAACTGAGCATAAATAAAGGAGCAGGGCAGAGTCACACGGAGCCATGATCCAGCCACTCAAGAGGCAAGATGTAAAAAATTTGGTAAGCCACGGGCCACCTGACAAGACAGCTTAATAAAAATAAGGTAGGATGTGAGAGCCAACTAACAATATGCCTGAGCCATAGACCAAACAAAATATGATTAATATAAGATTTTGTGTGATCTCTGTGAGTTCAAGACCAGCTTGGTCTACAAAGTGAGTCCCAGGACAGCCAAGGCTGTTACACAGAGGAAACCCTGTCTCAAAAAGCCAAAAAGAAACAGAAAAACTGGGTCTGATCCATAAGGCAAAAAAGCAGATGTGCTGACATAGGGAGGCATTAGATTCCTTGAAGAACAGGGAAGGTCCTTATTGCCTAGATCCTTGTGTGTTTCTTGAAAAGCACACAGAGCTGTGCAGGAGCCATCTGCCTTTGATTATCAAGAGATGGAAACAAAAGATAATCCTTGTGAAGTCATTTGGAGATAGAGATAGGAGTTGAGTTCAGGGTTTCGTTTGCAAAGGATATGAGTAATTTTACATCTTTCATCCTGTAGCCCAAGGCCTTAGAGAAAAACTAGTGGTTTCCCTGGGTGCTTACCTCTCAGCCTTTTAAGGAGAGAGGACTGGGGAAGAGGAGATTAAGTTCATTGTATCATTTCATGAGTGTGTTAGAGTATGGTCTGGTGGAGTACAAGGAGAGAAGGTAGAAGTGGGTGATGCCTCTGCTGGTCGCCAGTGAGCTCCTTGGCTCATAGGGAATCTCTGTGCCCATTTGGAATTTAACTTGCTGGTAGGACGTTAAGAATAATTCTTCTCAAAGCAGCAAATGTGAAACATGTGTTTTTGAGGCTAACATTGTATACTTAATGTATGCGTGTCTGTTTAAAAAAAAAGCATGGAGAATCCACTATGGACATTGACTTTGAAGTACAGATATTTATAGACAAACAAAACAGAGTTGGTGCCAGGGAGACACAGATTTGGTGTGGGCTGCTGTTTGTAGGGAAATAGCTGGCTTTTTATGCTGAACCTAGCAGGCTCCTGAGATGTGGGGTGTGTTTCCTAGAGCAGTGCATTTGGAAGGTAGGAGTTGGTAATTCTCCTATGTCAGGTGTTACCAGGATTGAGCAACAGAGAATGGAGAGAGCCCAGTGAAGGTGTTTTATATACACCTGGGATTTTCCATAGCAGAGCGAACTTCAAGTCCAGTCCTCAGTTCATCATTAAAACACCCACTGGAAGCTTCTACAGTCTTCCCCATAACTCACGAAGTCATCGAGAGCGCTAGGCTCTCCACCGTGGTGGATCACTCGTGTGGGTATCCGTGAGGGCAACATTTCAAAGACCTGCCAGACCTCAGGATCTCAAGGCCTTGCTCGCTTTCTCAGTTTCATTTCTTTTGCTGGGATGAAATACACAGGCACAAAGCAGCTTAAAGAAAAAGGGGTTCATTTTAGCTCACAGTTCCAGGCTGCAGTCCATCGCTTCAAGGCTGTCACTGCAGCAGGAACTTCAGAGAGCCCATTGCATCACATCCACAGGCAGGATCAGAGAAAAATAAAATGCATTCAGGCTTGAGCTCGCCTTACTTTCTCTATGCTTTTTTTTGTCTTCAAAGAGTACTTAGAAGGATTTAATCAAATCACACGAGTAAATTTGAAGCAAATAGGAAGGAAGTTAAATATTCAATAAGTTTAGGTTCAATATTTTTTAATTACTTTATTTATGCTTTCTTTATTTTTATACAGTGTCTAAACCTAGGAATGGTGCTGTCTGCTTCCAATGGGGCCTTTCCACATCCTTTAATGAATCAAGACAATCGCTCACAGTTATATCTGTGACCTGATCTAGGCTGTTCCTCATTGAGAATCTCCTCCTAGGTGACTTTACATCATGTCACATTGACAGCTGATAGTGACTGTCACACCTGGGAGTGCTCATTGGCCTGGAAAAGCCACTTTTAGGATTCATTCTAGGGAAATGGTGATCTCTTTATGTGGGGATGTGGTTATTTATCTGACCGTGTAGATAATAGAGAAAACTGGAGCTAATTTAAGTATCTACAAGAGAGACAGAGGCTATGTCATTTGCTATTGCATGTGACACTGTACAACTGGCACTCACAGTATAATTGTTTACTGAGGGGAGGACCTACTATGTGGTAGGCATAGAGTTGGTGGGAAACATATGGTACCGTTAAGACTGATGTAATCTAAGCTTTTGGAGCTCAGAGTTTTGACACAGAAACAGATTCGACATAAGGGAAATAGAAGAAGGCCCAGCATGCTTATGGTCTGCTATCAAGTTAAATGCATGGAAAACCCAGGAAGTTTGAGTCCCTACTGGGGGATTCAGAGACCATGAGTAATAGAACGTGACTATCTCTTTGTCTACTTTGTATGTGTGGCTTTTAAGTACTCTATGATGACCATTATGATGTTGTAATAGGAAAGTGAATTTCTGGGCCAGTGAGCATGCTCAGTAGGTAAGGATACTTGCTGCCGAGCATGCTGACCTGAGTTCATACTTGAGATCTGACACTGGCAGGTTGTTCACTGATTTCTACATTTAGAAGAGTGGCATTCTAGGAAGAAAGGAGCTGTGAAACTCAAGTCCTAGACTCCATTCTTCCTAAATCTGCTGGGAGGCCTTGAATGGGTGTGAGGGAGAGAGAGCAGGGAGATGCTTGAATCTCTTCTGGGCATGACCAAGGGCCTAGAGGCTGCCAGCTCAGGGTTCCAAGGTCTCTCACTCTTCCTGTGGTCACTACAGAAATCTCCCACAGGGCCCATGAGATGCAAGTGTACCAAGCTATGATGTTAATATCCCGATTCCTGAATACTTATGTCTTTAGAGTGTGGTCCGCTGAGAATCAGCTCATATACTCTGATGGGAAAAAAGAAAAGTCTTCTGTTTGGGGTATATGATAATTAAATTAGCGAAGCGCCTTTTGCCCAGCAAATATAACCCAGCAAAACTGGTTCCCCTTGAGCAGCTCAGCCAGATCTCACTGCAACCCAATAAAGCACAATGACAGCATCTTCATCCCCCGAGCTCCACACAGGTGCCTAGCCTGTATTCCAGCATCTTGCAGGCTAAGGCTCATGCCACTCATAGGTTCTTCCCATTCCTAGGGCTTTCTTCTGACCCTGAGTTCTGACGTTAGAAAATCAGAGTTGCTCAACTGTGGTGGTTCACAATGGAGCTCAGACTCCAGGCTGTCCGCACTCTTAGTCAGGTTTTCATCTACTCTAAGAAGGGAGCCTGCCTTTGCCTGTAAAACCCATATCTGAAGCCAGGAGTCTGGTGGACTGAGGAGGCAGTCATTGGGAGGATGCTGGGAACCTGGGGAATGCAGAGGTGAAGGTGAACACACAGTTTCTGGAAACTCTGTGCAGAGAAGGCTAGTCTAGCTGCCTTGCTGGGGTTGTTAGTGATCATGTGGATTTTTACAGGGGGAGATAGGAGCAAACACTTTCATGCTGTAACAGCTGAATCCTCTGCTGGCAACCAAAGGGTAGGTGCTCCAGCGCTTCTATGGGCATCTCCTGGAAAAGTAATAAGTAAAACAAAGACCATTTAATCTGCAACATTTTCTTTGCTGGACTCCAGTTTTACTTATTTGTCAGGTATTAATATATAAGACATATGGGAAGTATTAAGGATATACAGGAAAATGTAAGTTAGGATGATGACAAAATAATTTTTTCATTATTAAAACATTGTCCCATCATGATAGCTACTGTGCCTTGTAACTCCAATTCCATTACATTTCAGTTTCTTCTGGTTCTTCCTATACAGTATGACCACATTAATCTTCCTAAGATACTGCTTTTATGATATCATTACATACTATCCGTAGACTATTCCTTGGCTCCCCATTGTCCAGGGAAAACCCATACTTGTATGTAAAGACTTGAGATTCCCTTATGGCCTGGCTCTAACTTTACAGGTCACCTTTCTATCATTCCTGGAATGACTCTTGCTCAGATGAACCAGACTGTTCCCTGGGTCTCTGTACTCTTATCTGCTTAACTTGAAGCATTTACTGATCCCTGCACCCCTTTCCTTTTTCTGAAGTAGGTTTCCATTTCCTTCTGGGTACTATTGCTTTGCCATCTGTAGTACTGGAGATCTAACACAGGACTCTATGCTAGGCGAACACCACTGAGCTGTACCCTGGGTTCTCTTTCCTTCAAACACACACACAAAAAAAACCCAAAACCTGGGACTGAGGATGGAGCTCATTTGCTAAGTGCTTGCTTGTCTAGAATGTGTGATGCTCTGGTTCCAGCCTCAGCATCACGTAAAACTAGGCCCAGTAGGATATGGTGGTGCACACCTTCAATACCAGCATCCAAGAGGCAGAGCCAGGCAGATCTCCGTGAGTTCAAAGCCAGCCTGGTCTAGTGAATTGCAGGCTAGTCAGGGCTGTTTTATTAGTCCAACACTCTACTACTGAACTTCATTCCCACCCCTCTTCCTAAATTCTCAGCTCTTGTCTTACAATTATTTTTTGTTTTTTAGATGTATTACTTTTAGTGGCATATGTGTGTATGTGTGTATGCATGCACATATGCATGCCACAGCACACCTGTGAGTCTTTGAGTTCTGAGGATGAACTTGGGTCACCAGGATTGCAGGGCAGATACCTTTGCTTGCTGTGCCATCTCATTTGTTAGCCTCTAAATCTTTTTAGTTTTGACATGATCATAGAAAGCACTTGGGTAGCATTTACTGTATGGAATGTGTTCTTTTGGGGCACTTCAAATAGGGGTTTAATCCTCCTTGTGGTTTCCATGGGTAGATCATATTATATTCCCACTTTACAGTAAGCAGCACTAAGCCACAGAGAGGGCCCATGACTTCCCCAAACCTTGGCAGTCCAGCAAGGGCTTTTTAGCTGCTGAGACTACACAGATTGTCAGTGTGTTTTCTATTTGATTTTGCTTTGGGTGACAGGCAGTGTCTCATGTAACCTAGGCTGGCCTCCCTTGGACTTCCTGTGTAGCCAAGGATGGCCTTAACATTCTGATCTTTCTGACTTCACTTCCTGAATGCTAGGTTTACAGCTCTACTTTAGCCTATGGGATGTTAGTAAAGGAAGCCAGGGATTTATGCATGTTAGGTGAGTGTTCTACCAATAGAGCCCTATTCATATCGGCAGCCTTGGTCTTTTAAGTAGATGAGATATCACTAAAAAAATGTGAGGTGTCTTCCTATGTGCTGTAAATATC
The DNA here is from genome assembly GCA_004025045.1 of Sigmodon hispidus. Taxonomy (NCBI): domain Eukaryota; kingdom Metazoa; phylum Chordata; class Mammalia; order Rodentia; family Cricetidae; genus Sigmodon; species Sigmodon hispidus. The sequence goes on from PVIH01002094.1 coordinate 54,975, forward strand.
ATTCCTTAATAAAAAAAAAACTGTCAGGACCTATGGCCAATATCTTAAAAATAGACAAAAAATCAATATATATATATATATATATATATATATATATATATATATACAGAAGACAAAGTCAAAACACCCTCACCATCCAGCCACTCAAAAATCAACATATAAAAATAACACAAATAATCCTCAGGCCACGTGACAAAGCAAATTAAGTTAAGATACAAAAAATAACTAACAGTGTGCCTGAGCCATAGACCAAACAACATAAAATTAATATAAACATCTAAGTCAATTTTAGGGGTCCCGATTCTCAGGAGCCATTAATTTTTTTTTTTTTCATTTTATGTGAACAGGTGTTTTGCCTGTATGTATGACTGTGTCAGAATTATAGACAGTTGTTAGTTGCCATGTGGTTGCTGGGAATTGAACTCAGGTCCTCGGGAAGAACAGTTAGTACTCTTAACCTCTGAGCCTCTCTCCAACCCTTTTTTAATATTTATTTTTATTTTATGTGAATTGGTGTTTTGCCCGCATGTATAACTGTGTAAGGGTGTCAGATTTTGAAATTATAGACAGTTGTTAGCTGCCATGTTGGTGTTAGGAATCAAACTCAGGTCCTCCAGAAGAACAGTCAGTGCTCTTAACTGTTGAGCCATCTCTCCAGCTCTCTAAGGTTTTCTTAAATAACGCCTGAACCCCACTACACTAAAAAAGGTTAAAAGTTGAAGTTACTGGGTTTGGTGAGGGAAGCTGTTGGGTTTGGTGGGGTAGCCGTGGCAGAAGATTTGAGAGTTCAAAGTCACCAATAATCTATAGGGATACCCTGTCCCCAAACACTAGGGCTTGATGACATAGCCCAGGGGTAGTTAGTTACTTAGAGTGTTCAAGTTCCTGGATTGGACCCCCTCCCCTTCATCCAATCCTGTACTTGTAAAGATATCTGGTGCTTACTGGCAGCTTCTGTGACTCTTTAACCATCTCAAAAGACATGTTGGCCCATCTCAAAAGACATGTTGGCTTCCCAGTGGTCACTGTGGCAGGTGAGGGAGGAAAGGAGACTTCCTGTGGTCCTCACCTCCTCCTGACTTCAGTTCAGAGAGCAGATCTACTGTTTTGTTTCTCAGACATTGGCTAATCTGAGAGGCTGGGGAAGGTTGATCAAAAGCCTGAGCGTAAATCTACAGTGAGAAACCCAACGGCAATATAAAGATCTGGGAAAGGAAGCTGAGAGCCACTGGAAAAGCCAGCTGGTCTCAGGTCATTGTCATGTGATTGTTCAATGTCAAGAGCACGTTTAGTAATCTCGCTATACTAGACAGGGCTTGAAAAATCCTTGAAGAGTTTCCCACCCCTATTCCCCATGACCCAAACCCTCAATTCACTTCTATCTCATCTCTGGTTTCTAGGGGATCCTTTAATTCTTAGAGATGGCTAGGAGCCCTGTGGGTTTTCCCACACTTTGCCTATCTATACACCATCCTGTACGTGATCTCTTAACTGAGAGTATGTTCCAACATTAGTGGGTGGGGTGTCTAGGAAAGAGGAAAGGCTAGTCCTAAATGTGATTTCCAGAACTTGTAGTTGTCAGAATGGTGAAGTCCAAGGCAAAGTGGCCACTGGGTTCCCTGCTCTACTAATCTCCATTCCAAGAAAGTAAGTCACAAACCACCTTTGAATGTTAACATTTGAAACAAAATGAATGATGAATTTGAAACAGGAGTGTGGATGACACAGAGTATCCAGGGCTAATTGTGGTATAGTTACTATTGAGAGTGGAGATGTGAGGGGCCAAAGAGCCTGGTAAGCCAGGAAAGTACAAAGGTCCCTGAAGAAGGCTGGTCTGGCTACTACAGTGAGTTCCTGGGGAGAGTCAGGAACAGGGGAAAAGGAATGCCCACAGCCAGAGTGCCATTAAAGGTTCCCCTTTCTGCATGCCCCCTAACACCTCCTTGAGAGGGCAGCCTTTAGTGTCCACTGTGACCTGAATTTGTGCAATACTATTTCTTTAGTGTCTGCTTTGCTGAAGCCCACAATAATCCCGGAAGAGAGCCTACCACCCACCCTGAAAGATGACCTATAGAGAGGCTGAACCTGATCAGAGTGAAACTGAAATAATGACTGTTCTTGCTGGGTTTGAGGTTTTCTCTTACCCCCAAGCCCTCTGAGTGCTACCAGTCACCATTCAACTAGAGGAGGCTGTCCTTGCATTATTTTGGGAGGTCAAGCTAAGCTGATCGTATCTGAGAGCCTGCTGCAGGGTCCTAGCTCTACCTCACTTGAGGCTTGGGTCCCTCATCATCAGCTGTACTTACTTTAAAAAGGTGTGGATATATATTACATATTTAATAAAACCTGAATACTGGGGAGAGAACACACTGTCAAATCCTAGGCAGAAAGCTCAAGATATTCTTAAACCTTGAATGCAAAGATAAACAGCTGAGTCAGTCACACACACAGCACAGGGAAAGCCAGGAGTGGTGACCTACACCCTTTATCCCACAACTTCAGAGTCAGAACTTCTTCTGTTTCTGTGAGTTCAAGGCTACATGCCTTTAATCCTAACCAGGATGGGAGAGGGTATATAAGTGCTTGCAGAAACCCAGAGAGAACATAAGTAACTGGGAGAAGTGACCAGGAGCAAGGCTGAGGAAGTTGTAAGACAGCTGGGTTAGAATTGACTGTGGTGCTTCCTCTCTCTGATATTTCAGCCTTCCCCCAATATTTGGCTCTGAGTCTCATTCGTGCAACTACATTTGGTGCTTAATTTGGGGGGACAAATTCTCCCCACCCCAAAAAAAGCCACTTACTGGCCAGAACAATACGTGATCAGAGGAATAATTATCGGCTGGTTAGGCTGTTGAGTTAGCCTCCAGCTTTAGTCAGATGCAGCCACATGTGTTTCCGTTTCACTTTAGTCTGGGTAAGTTTTTTCAGACAGTGGCCTCTTTCTCCTGGCAGGTTGCAGGCTCTTTCTTTTTCTGAACCCCTCCTTGGGCTGCTATCACACTAGGTAGCTGTCCCACTTCATAACCATTTGAATTGACTCTGAAAATTAAATTGGTGAGTACAACAGATTTTTTTTTTTTAAAAAAAAAAAAAAAGAGGGGGTGATTTGTATAAGGCAAAGGAGGGTGCTTGGTCTTTCTGTGATATTTCTCTAGATGATTTGATATTGGAACCAGTAAAGGAAAAGATAAATAGAGTAGATGGAATTATCCTCATAATGTTTATTATGAATATTTTTTGTTGTTTGACTTCTGTTTTATCATTAAAGAAGTCAATTAATGTGAATGCTAAAAAGAAAGTCTTTAAAAAGTCTGTTAAAAAGGAGTTCAAAGATATTCAAACACAAACATAGGAACATAAAGAACAGACCTCAGCAATATCATCTAAAGCTACAGAAAAACAGCCTAAGTTTATCATACAGCCAACACTAATATACCCAGTAACCATTAAAAGATCAAAAGAGGATAGAGATACTAGAGAAGTTAATTGGTCTCTGGTGTAAATGCTAGAACTAAAAAGGGTTAAAGATACAATTGTGATGTATGGGATGCATTCACCATTTGTAAAACAAATGTTGAATTCCTGGTCTTCTTGCAACCACATCACCCCTAAGGACTGGTTAGATATGGTTACTACTGTTTTCGAACCAGGGCCACTTTTACAATGGAAAACATGTTGGAAGGAGGAGGCTAAAATAATGGAACAAAGAAGCAGAGCCAGGGGCATAGAAGTCTCCCAAGACCAAATTCTTGGGAAGGAGAATATTCTGATATTGAAAGGCAATTCACATATTCTTCATTTATGCCCCATGGCAGCACTAAATGCTTGGATAGGATAGAAGAAGTAGGAAAAGAAACCCCCAAATCATTCACAAATAATACAAAGCCCAAAGGAAACTTTTACAGACTTTTTGCAAAGATTATCTGCAGCAGTAAATAGGATAGTACCAGATTTGGAAGCAAGGTGAATAATAATTAAATCCCTGGCATTTGAGAATATTAATACACAATGTAAAAAAATAATAAGACCATTAAAAGCAAGGTCAGCACCATTAGAGGGTTGGATTCATGAAACAATTAATGTAGATTCTTATGAAGGTGATGATAATTGGGTAGGAGAGGCCATTTCTAGAGGTATAAGAAAAAGGCAAAATGTTAAATGCTATAATTGTGGAAGGCATGATCATATACAAAGAAATTGTAATCAAGGTGGCCTCAGAAACAGTGCCTTTGTAAGGAATAATCACAAGAGAATACCTGTCCCTCCTGGAATATGCAGGAAGTGTGGAAAAGGTAGACACTGGACTAAAGAATATCAGTTAACAAGGGACAGACAAGGTAACCTTTTGCCTTTGGGAAACACCCAAAGAGGGCTTTCAAAAGCCCCCATATCCTTTCCAGTGCAATCTTATCCTGCTATTGTGGAGGATACACCTCCACAGAACAATTAAAGAAATTAAAACTTATTCTTAAAAAAACATATTAGATGATAGAGAATCTATAGAAAAAGAAAAAAACTCAGGAAAAATTGAAAGGAAATATTCTGGCAAACGTCTATTAATGAACAAAGGCCAAAATTAAAAGTACAAATAAATCTTAAATAAAGGGGGGGAGGATATGATATAGAAATGATTAGAAAAGATAAGTAGATTTTGATTCATTGATATAAACTTAAGGTTAATTTTGTTATGCTGTATGTATTTTTCTACTCTTGATTAAGGTATGAGGCTGATGTAACTCATAAAATTGTAATGTGTAATTGAGAAATGCAGATTAATAGTTATCTATGATAACCAAACTTATAGTCAGTCATGTTAGTTAGGTTTTTGTAGGTATATGAAGATGTATTTCAATTAGATAGATAGTCTTCAAACACTTCAAAGACATGCAAAATATGACATTTAAATTATTTTAAAAACTTAGACTTTTGTGGACAGTGAGACAGGTCTGTTCCTGGCAGCACCAATGTATTTCAAAAAAATGATGGGCATTGAAGAAACTTCATGTAGAATTTACTTTGTGTCAACAGTTAGCCACTGGACAAGAAACTGTTGACTGCTTAATAATATGCTATTTAAACTAGACATGCAGGTTCCATAGGAAAGTGACCTCTGAATGTTGACAGAACAAGCTGAGATGGTCCTTCAGGTTTCTATTTTTCAGAAAACATTGCCAGACATTCTTCAGGACACAAGGAGAAGCAACTGATGGACTGTGTCAGATTTCCTACATCACTAAAAGGTTTGCCAGAGACTTTGGGCCATAAAGGCTGAAGATAGATGCCCCAACGTTACAAAAGAACTTTGGGTGACTGTCCAGGCAGACATGGGTCATCTCTGTCATTCTCTAGACTTTGGAAGTTGCTTGTACTTCCTGTTTATTTAGATAATATTATATCCTTCTGTGGTCTTTGATGTGGTTGAAGGTTTAATAATTATAGGTATAGTTCTTTTTAGTTTAAAAGGTATATTAGATATAAAACTTTAGGCTCACAATGATAAAGTAGATAGTAGAATATTCTCTTTAATTTTGTAAATACAAATAGACTAGATATTGTGACTGTAATTCCTGCTTGAGAGCTGTTCTGTTGTAATTTTGCTATATAAAAATTGAAACCTTCCTTTTTGATTAGACAGAAAAGAGGAAATGTGGTGGAATGTTCTGTATGATGTAAATAAAAAACTGTGTTGGCCTATGTAGAGCACCGTAGAAGTGGATGGAGAATCAGAGCACAGGCAGGTAGGAGAAGGGTTGAGTTAGTCAGTCTCCGTCCAACCCCTGAAGAAGACAGACATGTAGAGGTACTGGCTGAGCCACGGGCTGAGCCACGTGGTAGGAAGATTAATGGAAATTGGTTGAATTAAGATGAAAGAGCTAGCTAGTAATGTGCTTAAGACATGGGCCAAACAGTGTAAAGGATATAAGCGTGTGATTCATTTCTTTGGGGGACAAAAGCAGCTGAGCAAACCAAATTCCAAACAGCCGCACGCACGCACGCGCGCGCCTGGTCACAAACCTCCCTGCCCCAAACAGGCCGGGAAACTTTCTACAACATGATGTTATTATTGAAGATTTACTGGATACAGGGATGGATATATCAGTAATATCACCAGAGTCATGACATCCAAGTTGGCCCCTTGGAGGTAAATGTTCAAGTTATGGGAATTGGGTCTTTATCCCAAGTAAAACAATATGCAAAATGGCTTGAGTGTATAGGACCAGAAGGACAGAGAGGAATATTAAAGCCATATGTGGATAACATTGCTATAATTTTATGGGGATGAGATTTATTATAACATTGGAACACACAGATTAACATTCCTCTAAACACAGAAATAATTATAAATTAACACATATTTCTGGGAGAAATATTAGAAGGTATTTTGAGAAATAGTCACAAACTATCCAAGCTGTACAGAAACAAGGCACAACAGGTGTTGACCTTTCAAAGACACTCACAGCACTAACTTTAAAATGGCTAACAGATAAGCTTATATGGATTAATCAATGACCATTAACAAAAGAGAAATTGCAGGCCTTAGAGCAGCTGGTGCATGAGCAGTTAAATGCTCATCACATAGAAGAATCAACAGGCCCTTGGAACTCTCCAGTATTTGTCATTAAAAAGAAATCTTGAAAGTGGAGGATGGTGACAGATTTAAGGGCAATAAACAAGGTGATCCAGCCAATGGGTTCTTTTTTTTTTTTTTTTTTTTAAAAACTTTATTTATTTGCCTTGGTGTTTGCCTGGAACTGGAACTACAGACAGTTGCTAGCTGCCATGTGGGTGCTGGGAATTGAACCCGGGTCCTCTGGAAGAGCAGACAGTGCTCTTAACCGCTGAGCCATCTCTCCAGCCCCCAGCCAATGGGTTCTTTACAGTCTTGAATTCCTTTGCCTTCTCTTTTACAAAAAGAATGGCCCATTATCATTATTAATTTAAAAGACTGTTTTTTTTCACAATACCCCTAAAAGAACAAGATAAATTTGCCTTTACACTGTCCGCTTATAATAATTCTTGAACTGTAAAGAGGTATCAGTGGAGGGTCTTTCCTCAAGGAATGCTGAATAGCCCTACGCTATGTCAGCATTTTGTACAAAAGCCAAAAAATTCCCAAAATCCATAATATACCATTATATGGATGACATCCTATTGGCAGATTTAAGCACTGATACTCTAGGAAAAAAATGTTTAAGGAAGTGAAAAAAAAATTGCCTGCTTGGGAATTACAAATAGCCCCTTGAAAAAATACAAAGGGGAGATTCCATTAATTATTTAGGCTATAAAATAGACCTTCAAAAAATTAGACCCCAAAAGGTACAATCAGGAGAGATAGATTAAAGATGTTAAATGATTTTCAGAGATTACTAGAAGATATTGCCAATTTATGACCACTATTGGAATAAAAAGTGATGAACTGGATAATTTGCTTAAAACCTTAAATGGTGACAAGGATTTAAATAGTCCAAGAGAACTGTCACCTGAAGCTGAGAGAGAATTGGCTTTGGTAGAAAAGAAATCACATGATGCACATATGGATTGTATGGATCCAGACCTTAATTGCATCCTAGTTATCTTGCCCTCTAAGCATTCCCCTATGGGAATCTTAATGCAAAGGGAAAATGATCTATGAGAATGGATATTTCTACCACATAAACCGAGTAAAAAAATTAAAGACATATGTGGAAAAGATTTCTGAATTGATCTTTAAAGGGAAATTAAGACTTTGTCAAATAACAGAAATGGACCCAGCAGAAATTGTTGTACCTTTAACTAATGAAGAAATTGACCAACGATGGGTAGAAAGTGAACCTTGGCCAAGAGCCTGCAGTAATTTTTTGGGAGATTAACAACAAATACCCTCAAAGCAAAAGAATTGAATTTTTAAAGAAAACTAATTGGATTCTTCCTCCTGTTGTATGAGAGCCCCTACATTTCTGGAGCCCCTTACATTTTATACCGATGCAAGTAAGTCAGGAAAGGCAGGTTATAAATCAGAAAATATAAGTAAAATGGCTCAAAGCCCTTATAATTCTGTTCAAAAGTTAGAATTATATGCTATTGTGATGGTATTAGTGGATTTTACCCAAGCTCTCAACATAATCACTGACTCTCAGTATGCAGAAAGAGTTGTTTTACACATTGAAATTTCTGATTTTATTAATGATGAGTCAGAATTAACTTCATTATTTATTCGGTTACAAGAAATTATCAGGAATAGGGATCATCCCTTCTATATAACACATTTGATTCCATACAGGTCTGCCAGGTCCTTTAGCACAAAGTAATGATGAAATTGATAAATTTTTAATAGGAAATGTGCTAGAGGCCTCAGAGTTTCATAAAAAATATCACATCAATATGAAGGTATTTGAAAAAGATTTCTCCATCACTTGGCAACAAGCCAAAGAAATTGTAAAAAGATGTCCCACCTGTTCCTTCTATGACCAAACTCCATTACCAGCAAGGACTAACCCTAAAGGTATTCATAGAAATGAAATTTGGCAGATGGATGTATTTCATTTTACAGAATTTGAAAAATTAAGATATGTACATCATACAATAGATATGTTTTCAGGATTTCAATAGGTAACTGCTTTGAGTTCAGAAAAGGCTGATTCTGTAATCACACATTTACTAGAAGTTATGGCCATCATGGAAATACTTGTAGAGATTAAGACAGACAATGCTCCAGTATATGTCTCTAGTAAAGTGAAACAATTTTTTGCTTATTATAATATAAAGCATATTACATGAATACCACATAATCCTACAGGGCAATCAGTCATAGAGAGATCAAATCGAACTCTAAAGGAGATGCTAAATAAACAGAAAGGAGTAACAAAGACCCCTAGAAATAGACTACATAGTGCTTTATTAACATATTAACATTGAATTTTCTCAATACTAATGAGAAAGGACCAACAGCTGCTGAAAGGCATTGGACTATAGAAAAAACCCTAACCCTAACCCTAACCCTATTTCAAAGATGTGCTGACCTTAGAATGGAAGCCAGGATATGTGCTACATTGGGGAAGAGGTTTTGCTTTTGTTTCCACAGATGAAGAAAAGTTATAGGTACCATCAAAATTCATACTCAATTTGAACCAGAGAAACTTCATGAAAATAAGAATTGATGGCTCATTTACCCATACTACAATTCATTAAGTTGTAAAAAAAAGACAGAAGGTTGGGGCAGGTTTTTGTTTTTGTCTTTACAGAAAACCAAAAATAACCACCTTCAAGAAGTTAAAAGACTTTGAACATGCAGACATATACAAAAGAAGAGAGGCTATCCAGCAAAATTCAGAATCAAAACAATATCACATCTATTGGTATCAATATACTCTATGTGGTAAAATCTTTCTTCTTAACCTCTATCTTTAATTACAAGATAAGTTAAAGTCCCAGTTAAATTATAAATTCAAGCTGGCTTTGGAGTTGGAATGTGGCTCTCTCCTTCTCTAAACCCAAGCATACTTGTTACAGGAAAATGCAAAATCTCTGTATCATATCAGAAGAGCCATCTAATATGGACAGAAGAATAACTAAAAAAAAGGGACAATTCAGTTGTCACTAATCTTATTCTGAATAAAGATGTATGTATTTAGCTTTCTGTATATTATTTTAGGTTTTAGTGTTTTATCAGTTTTCTACAGTGATCCATGACAATGCCTAAATGTGAACTGGAAGTATCCAAAAGGAAGATGGGACCACGCAACAAGGATATCACATAGACTATGACAAAGGTACCAGACTGACAAACACCAACCAAAGATCAGATTTGAACTACAAACTGCTCAGGACATTTTCAAGGTGGCTAGATGAGATGAAACAACTTCACAGACTACTATAGCCAGGACCTGAGGCAAGCTGTGCACTTTCCTGCTATGTAAAGATTGGATAACAAATGATACAGTTGCACATTTCAGGACTTGACAATTGATAATACTTTTCAGGATCCCCTAAAGATGACTTCCCCCCCCGCAGGCAGCAGGAAGCAAATTTAAGAACATAATGTCCACATTCCCAAGAGGTGGGGTGGGTCATTTTTGGTCTTTTAATGGGTTATGGATGATTATTGTTGTTAGGGTAATTGGTTAAAAACTATTATTGGTTATGGTTTGAAAAAGCTAAACAAGAAAAATTAGACTTAGGGTTCCTGTTAAAAAAAGATAGGAAAAAAAGGGATACAGATATAATAGGATATAAGGGTAAATTATTGAATTACTTAAAAAAAGAAATTACTAGCTTTAAATATTTTACATTGGATTTGATTTTTTGTATATTTTATACAAATTGTGTATATTGATATAAGGTTGAAATTAATTTTGTCATTGTACATATATTCCTGTTTGTCCAAGGTATTATATAATGTATTGCAAATTGATAGTCCAGGAAAGTTATTATTACCAACTAATTTGGATATAAAGAAATGCAAGTTAGTAGTTAGATATTACAGTCAAACTTACAGTCATATTAGATATGTTTTCAAGATCAGATATATTTTAGATGGACAGGTCTTCTTCAAGTACTTTAGAGATCCATAGAATATGGCATTTAAAAAATTTCAAAAACATAGGTTATTTTTTTTTTTGACAATGGGACATCTGTTCCTATCAGCACCAATCCACTTAAAAGAAGATTATGGACATCAAAGAAACTCCTCCATATGAGTTGACCTTCTTTGTGACAAAAGTTAGCCACTGGGCAAGAATGTATTCTTACCTTGACTGCTGACAATATGATATTCAAAATGGGCAAACAGGAGAGACACACAAAAGAATTGCTGAACCTTGCCAAAACAAGGTAGAAAGGACTTTGTGAATATCCTGCTTCCCAGAGAAGTCTGTCAGATATGCTAGGCCTGTCGGCCAAAGATGGATGCTTCAACAACACAGAAGAACATTGGGTGACTATCCTGGCAGCCAGCTGTTTGATTTCTTACATTTTTGGAAGTTGCTATTTGCTTAATATTATTTCCTTCTTGGGTCTCTGAGGAATTTGAAGATGAGATAGTTAAGAGTTATAGTTATCTAATGACAGTTTTAGAAAAGAAAAGTTAAAGTAAGTTCAAGAGACATCAAAATATAGTTTTTAGTTAGTAATACAAGTTAGATACAAAGTAGATTAGGTACAATCCTAAATTGGATAAATAATGAAATACTTTCTTTGAACCTGTTAATTGTTAATGAAACTGGACATTCTTTATGTAATTATTATTTGTTTATTATTGTATGTAATTATTGTACCTATTGTATATGTTTTTCCTATGTAAGTTATAATTTCCTTGTTTCTTTTTGACACAAAAGGGGATATGTGGATATATATTACATACTTAATAAAACCTGAATATTGGGGAGAGAGCACACAGTCAAATCCTAGGCAGACCTAGCTGAGGACATTTTTTAACCTTGAATACAAAGATAAACAGCTGAGTCAGTCACACACACAGCACAGGGAAAGCCAGGAGTGGTGACCTACACCCTTTATCCCATAACTTCAGAGTCAGAACTTCTTCTGTTTCTGTGAGTTCAAGGCTACATGCCTTTAATCCTAACCTGGAAGGGTATATAAGGGCTTGTAGAAACCCAGAGTGAACAGAAGCAACTGGAAGAAGCGACCAGGGGCAAGGCTGAGGAAGTTGCAAGACAGCTGGGTGAGAATTGACTGTGGTGCTTCCTCTCTCTGATATTTCAGCCTTCCCATGCTATTTGGCTCTGAGTCTTGTTCATGCAAGTACAAAAAGGTCTTGGCATACATGAGAAGACATCCCAAGCTAAGCCTCCACAAGTTAGGGACACCTGAGTGATGTGGACTTTCTATATAGCCCAAGATCAGTTCAGCTTAGAGAGACCCTCCCTAAGAAATGAGTGTATGGGGCTGGAGAGATGGCTCAGCGGTTAAGAGCACCGTCTGCGCTTCCAGAGGACCTGGGTTCGATTCCCAGCACCCACATGGCAGCTAACAACTGTCTGTAGTTCCAGTTCCAGGCAAACACCAAGGAAAATAAATAAATAAATAAATAGTTTGTAAAAAATAAAAGAAATGAGTGTAAACTGGACATGGTGGCACATTCCTTTAATCCCAGCACTCTGGAGACAGAGGCAGGCAGATCTCTGTGAGTTTAGGCCACCCTAGTCTACAGAGAGAGTTCTAGGAAAGCCAGGGCTACACAGAGAAGGCTACCTCTGTCTCAAAAATAAATACATAAATAAATGAAGCAAAATAAAAACAAAAAAGTCAAGAGTGTAAAATGCAAATACAGACGGTGTAAGGCAGTGGAGGAGGGCTGCCTAGAGTGTCTCAAACCTCGGGTTTAATGCATAGCACCAAAACAGCCCCCCTCCCAAATAACAACAAATATAAACCATTTTAAAGTACAAGGATGAGCACTATTTCAAATGATGAAAAGAAACACACACAAAAAAAATATGTGCTTAAAAGCATGACAATTGAAATATTGAAAAATCCAGAAAAATAGCATCCTATTACTTCTCTTCACCTCCATAAAGTGCTCCTGCATTACCTCCCCTACAATTTCTGGACCATGAGCTCTATAGTTATTTCTTCATAGACCCTGACTGCATGGAGAATGAGCAAGATCATTTGTTCTTTGCCCTGACGTGGTTGGTTAGGGTATTTTGTTGTTGTTAGAACAATAGTTTAGAGAAACGTTAAACTTCATGATTGATTATGGCTGACCCCATGTAAGTTTTTAAGGAAACATTAGTTTCGGCAAAATTTCTTTTCTTTCTTTCTTTTTTTTTTTTGAGAGCACTTTTAAGGTTCTTGTTTTAAACATAGAAAGCTGAGAGCTTTTCTATGACATGAAACAGATAACGTGTGCAGTTCAGTGTCTGTCATATAGTAAGCATTCAATAAACAGCCAGCCATTATGGCTACCCTCAGTTCTTAAACACTGGTCTTAGACTGTATACTTCAGGATGCCAGTTTGAGATATTATGTCCTCCCTTGTCCCAGGGATGAGCTCACTTCCAGTTAAGACCTCAGAGGGGGTCATGTCCACCTCTGTTTAAATGTACACTTCCCTTCCGTTAGCTATGGATTCTCTGCTTTCCATTCATGATTCCCCATGTATCTGCAGGACTCTTGAAACATGCCCTCACTTTACTAATTAGAGCAGACCTTAAAAGGCTCCATAAAGTTTGCCATTAGACTCTTTTCTCTTAAGTCCCCTTAATCTTAGAAAGTCTTGTTACTAAATCTGTCAAAAAAATGTATTTTTTTTCTATTTTATCCTGGTAAAAAACGTTTTGTTGTATTAGAAATTTCTATGGGTAGGAAATGAAACTCCATCGACCAATAACTCAGTATTGGTGTTTGTAAAGATACTTTTGGTCACAAGCAACAGGAAAGCCACCTCAGACTTCAAACCACAGAGATCTGCTTGTTCTGTACTGAGTGTTCTTTCTAGATGGTTCATTCTTTGCTCTCTCAGAGCCTTAGTAGTTGAAGGTGGGTCTGGGCCTGCCCACGCACAGGCTTGTAGATTTCCTTTTCTTCTAATATTAGTCAGTATTTTTGTTTTGAGGTGATGTGTGTGTGGTGTATATATGTGTATGTGTGTGCTGTGTGTATATTGTATGGTGTGTGTGTATGTATGGTGTGTGTGTATGTGTGTGGTGTATGTGTGTGGTGTATGTGTGTGTATATGTGTGTGTGTGTGTGATGTATGTGTTGTGAGTGTGAACAGAGTCTCATTCTATAGGTCTTCAGCCTCAAAGCAATTTTTCTACCTTAACCTCCTAAACACTAGGATTACACAGCTAATCAGGGGTCACTGGAAAATGACCTTAACCCCTTCTACAAGACAGTGACCCCAGTGACCCAAGGATGTCCCACAAAGCCCTGTCCCTAGCTTCCCATCAGTTCACACCACACCGCACTGAGGACTTAGCTCCTAACATGGATGCACATTTACTTTTACTTTGTATATTTGACCTGCATGTACCACATGCACTGTAGTGCTCACTGAGTCTAGAAGAAAGCATCAGATCCCCTGAAACTAAAGTTGAAGATAGTTGCTAACAGCCGTGTGAGTGCTGGTATTCAAACCCTGGTCCCCTCGAAGAGCAGCCAGTGCTCTTAACAGCCCAGCTATCGTCCTAGTCCAGGGTCTTAACTTTTTATGTTACCCCTCCCTACCTGTAAGACACTTGACTTCTCCTTAGCTCAATGTCTGACCTCTGTCAACATGAGTGTCCGTACCTTCCCTGTGGAAGATGGGCAGTGAGTGAAAGGTGAAGTAGATGCTGCAGGAAGGGCTCCTGGCATGGTGCCTGGCCTGCAGGGAGCACCGGAGAGGTGAGCAGTGGGAGGAGCCATGCTCTGCCATTCCTTGGATGACATCCTCTAGGACTTGCTTGCCATAGTTTTGACTGCTCTTGTTTTGAAGCACTAAAAGCCTTCAGGCAAAATTGACGTTGTGGTTCACCCCAGGGAAACTAGGAGCAGGGTGGTATTCAGATAATCTAAGGACATGCCAGGTACCCTTTTGTAGTAAGTTTTTCCCGGCCTGTTTGGGTCCGGGAGGTTTGTACCTGGCGCGGGCCCGCGGCGGCGGTTGGAACCTGGTCTGCGAGCCCTCGGCTTTTGTCCCCCAAAGAAATGAATCACAGGCTTATATCCTTTATACTGTTTGGCCCATATCTTAAGCACATTTCTAGCTAGCTCTTTCATCTTAATTCAACCCATTTCCATTAATCTTCCCACCACGTGGCTAGGCCTGTGGCTCACCTGTGTTCCTCACATGCTTCTTCTTGGGGGGGGGGAGATGGAGACTAACTTAACTCCATCCTCCTTCTACCTGCCTGTGCTCTGATTCTCCACCCACTTCTACGGTGCTCTACATAGGCCAAAACAGCTCCTTTATTTACATTATACAGAGAACATTCCGCCACAGTACTCACCAATAATGAGAAAGGTGGATGGTGTCTGTCAGACATACCACCAGGATGGACAGAATGTGAGGCTTGATTTCAAAGTAGTGCTTTGTCCATACCCTTCCTAGCAGACAAGTCAGGGCTGTGGAGCAGCTGACCCTCCAGCAGGACTCTGTTCAGACCTTTCCATTTATTTGTTTGCAATTGGATTTTTGCATTGTGATGTTAAATTTTTAAGAAACCTTATACCCTGGGCCAACAAGATGGTTCATCTGATAAAGGCATTTGCTGCCAATTGCCATGACCTGAGTTTGATCCCTGGGACCCACGTGGATGAAGAACAGAATCAACACTTACACATTGCCCTCTGACCTGCACACATGTCCTCATATGCATACACACATAAACCTAAATTACTAAGTGTGATGAAAGAAAACCAATTGTTTATAACAATGCAAAGCTATAAATGTTGTTAAAAACAACAACAAAATTCTAATATTGTAGCATACATGTAGGGGCTAGAGCTTCTGGTCAGTTTCAATATGAATTTACAACTGCTCTATGAAGGCAGGTGTATCAGTGCACACCTTTAATCCCAGCCCTAGAGAGGCAGAGGCAGGGGAATCTCCAGGAGTTTGAGGCCAGTCTGGTCTATGTAGTGAGTTTCAGGATAGCCAGGGATACATAGTAAGACCCTGTCTCAAAAAACCCAACCCAACCCAACCCCAAACAAAACAAACAAAAAAAAAAAACAGGTAAATTTGATCCAAAACTAAAGAGACCCCAAAGCAACTTCCAGGACTCTGGTGCAGAGACCCTAAAGTTACTAGTTTTTGCTAGATCCAGAAATGTGAATATAAAACTATGATAAATGTGATGAAGCCCACAGATTGCTGTTGGTAGCTGGCAATGCCATTTGCCATCAATTCTGCAGGACTGTCCCTGCTCTATATAAAACAAGCTGTCCTATATGGACAAGGTGTTCGTTTAGTTTATGAAAAAATTAAAAATGTGATTTTCCTTAGATGGAGACGGGAACAGCAGGCGGCGGGGGCCCAGTGATGTGGACTTCTGTCTGCTTATGCCTCTCATTCATCCCCCAGTGAGCCCGCACTCTAGCATCTAACTTTCCTGCTTTCACTCTGGATTAGTTAGAGCCCCTCAGTCTGCTGGTATTTGAACATGAGTCTTTTCTATGGCTCTTTTTCAAAAGATTCAAAGCAGTTTCAAAATGCATAATGTTCAGAGACCTGACCAAGCTTTAATGTTAAGTACTTGATTTGGGAGACTTAAAAATAAATCTATTAAGCAGATGTGAAACTTCTAACTTTTACAGTGTCTTGAACATGATATTCAGATAAACAGAGAGAAAAAGGGGGGACCACTTAGCCACAGGCATCATGCTTTGAGTAGCAACAGTGGCAGCAAACAGTTCCTTTTGTAAAAACAGAAGAGGCACAGCTCTTTATTTAATATTAAACAGGAAACCGAAAGCAATCTGTAGCACTGTGGTGAGTTCTCGAGGAACCTGCTATTTGTCAGTGCTGAAAAAAGCCAGCAGACATTTCATCTCTTTGCTTAAGATGATAATGTCTTCATGAAATTCTTAACCCAAAAATGACCACTGGAAGCAGGGTCTGCATTGAGACAACCCATTTGCTCCAGAACCGAAGGAAATTTGGAAGCAAATTGCCAAGCTCTCAGTCAGTTGTGTTTCCCTTTTGTGTGGGGATGCCACTTATCCAACATGTGTGTCTGAATATTCTTTCTGAAGACCTAGGCTTCATTTTAAGGTCAGCCTTCAATTTCTAGAGAATATAATTTGCTGTTATTTTGGGGGCATCATGATTGCTCGTAATAACTAATGAAAAAATAGCAGAGAAATAAATGTGTAACAGCTGTGTCTGCTTAACTTGATTAAAGGCAGAAGAAGAAGGAAAAAAAAAAAAGAAGACTAATGTGACAATAGACAACAGAGACAAGTATCCCTGTCATTGTGAAAAGTCTTACAGACCTAACTTGCTGCATGTCGGAAGGCCGGCCGGTCTGTGTTTAAAGTTTACTTTACTGTTTGTCTTGAGTGGGATCAGTGTAGTAGTGAATAATTTATAGCCAGCATGAATGAGCTCATTAGTCACCTTTTCAGACTTTAAATGAGTTTTGTGGTTGTCATTACTGGAGCCTTCTGTTCAGCCGCCGAGCAAAATGACAGCTTGGCAGTTGGCTGCCTTGTTGTTGGGGGCCCGCCTGTTCCCCTCCAGGTCTGGGCTGGCTTTTGTGCTCAGTGAAACCTTGCTTTCCTTTCCCTGAGCCGGGCCAGGAACGCTCACATTTCAGGACCTTATGTACTTGGAGGTTCAAAGAGAAGTTTGGGGGGAATTTAAAAAAATGTTTTAGTAGTATCTGCCAGAGATAGTGAAAGAAATTCTCTCTCTCTTTGTCTCCCTCCTTCCCCCCCCCCCCCCGTTTTTCAGTGACTACTGTATAGTATTCTATTCCTTTTGTGTGTGATGTGATAGCTGAATTCTTCAAATGCAGAGTAAACTGGGGAGTGTTTGGTGGCAGCTGAGCTGGGCTCTCATCCGGCAGACACATTTTAGGTAGGGCCTATGGCTGGAGTTTGAAGATCGAGATGGCTGTGTTTTTCCAATTCTGAATATGAAGGTGGTCTGAATACAGCACTTTGGTTCACAGTAAAGCTACTGCGTTGGTTATCCAGCTTATGCAGGGGAAACTGAACCTGTATTGTTCCTACAAAGGGGTTGACCAGAAGACCTTTCCAGATCCCAGCCCAGGAGCTGAGGAGATGGATCAATCATAAAATACTTAAAAAGCACGAAGACCCAAGTTTGGATCTCTAGCACTGGTATAAAAGGTTGGGTGTGGCAAGCTCTCTCTGTAATTCCAGTGCTGGGGAGGCAGCGACAGGCAGATCCCTGGGGCTCATTGTCCTGCCAGCCTGGCTGAACTGGTGAGCTCCAGGAACCAATAAAGAGACTTTATCCTAAGGAATAAGGTGCAGAGTGACTGAGGAAACATACGCGCGCATGAACACACACACACACACACACACACACACACACACACACACACAGAAGGGGGTGTGTCCTGGAGGATTTTCAGTGACCACAGCTTCTTCCCCAACACACACATTGATAAGAGAAAGTGAACCCTGGAGGCTGCCTCCTTTCTATGCCATTGGAGATATGCCTAGGAGCTTGGCGTGTGTGTGTGTGTGTGTGTGTGTGTGTGTGTGTGTGTGTGTGTGTGTGTGTACACGCGTGTGTGCGAGCCAATGGTAGGTGGAGTTTTGAATCAAATATCACAAAGCCATTTATCTCTATTTGGACTTGGCCTAGGCTGATTCCATGAACTCTGCTGTTTACTCACTCCTAGACTTGCATTCCATCCTGACTCCAGAACACTGTGCTATGCACACCTTGGTCCTCGGTGGCCTGTCAGTCAAGTGCCTAGACCCCTGTTCTAAACACCTTTTGACACTTGCTCTGGGCAATGGGCACTAGTGGCTGCCATGAGCAGTGTGGGCAATACTCTTTTTGGGATAGCTGACCCAGCCCTGTGTGAGGCACACAGCAGAGGTGCTCAGTGTACCTCTTTGTAAGGAATGGCAATGTAAGAAAGATGTCTGGTAGTTTGGAGGCCACATGGCCTTCAGTACAGAAATGTGAGGTGTTGTCTAATGTACCTCCAGGCCCAGTGAGTAGTCTGTGTGGTTATTTCCTTCCCACCCTCCACCTGCTGAGTTGAGGTGCACACATGCTGTCATGCCTCTCAGTTTATGGGCACCTTTTGCTTGCACAAAGTCACAAGATTAAAGTCACAGGGAGGGATTTGGGTGGCTCAGTGGTAGAACACTTACTTTCCAAGCATTTCAGGCTCTGAGTGCAAATCCCAGCACCACAAACAGAAAAAAAAAATCTTAGAGGCATAAAAATAGCTAAGAAGATAGATCATTCAGGGTGATGTGAATTTTATCTTCAGGACCCCTTACCCCACCCCCTTTAAAGCCAGGTGTGGTGGCATCTGTTTGCAGTCTCAGTGCTGGGGAGGTAGGGGCAGGAGGAACCCTGGGACATTCAGGCCAGCCAGTTTTGCTTACTTGGCAGAGTAGTGAGAGACTGTTTCAAAACATGGTGTTTGATACCTAAGGAACAGACTGACCTTTGGCCTCCATGTGCCATGTGCATACCCTCCCCAACACACATGTGCACATATCATACACAGAGGTACAAGAGATTGTATTTTGAGAGGCAGCAGGGAGTTCCAAATAGAAAGTCTTAGTGAACTTCACCATGCAGCCAAACTGGCAGGTTTGGATGTTGTAACAATCTAAGGAAGTCGCTGGTCTCTAGAAGGAACTTTGTACTGTGGAGAAATATATTTGCTAATATTTTAAACTATGTGCCATTTCCCAGAAATTTCACCTGCTTTGGGTTTTTACTTTCCTTTAGACAGAATGTGGTTGATAGAGGAATTGCCTGCTCTCACATCCCTTTGTAAAAGTAAGACACTAGAAGGCATGTCACATCTTGGAAGTGCCCAGGTTTAGCAGTGAGCCACTGTTCATGTGCTCACCAGAGAATGGCAAAGGCACCCAGGAATGCCTGAGGAGAGAGGGTCGATGTGTATACTTGTCTTGGCAGAGTTGGCTGATGACAGGCTAGAGACGGGATACAGCGGAGTTTGCTTTTTGCAAAGGAAGTGATTGAAATTTCTGAGTACACTGTGCCACTTGCAGTCTGTCTGTCTAAGCAATTAAACTCTGTTTGACATTTGTTATCTGTTTTATTTATTTATTTAAAAAATGTATTTCATATATAACATATATATGTTTCAGCACATGTATTTGCCTATGGGCATACATGTGCCCACAGAGACCAGAAGAGGGCATTAGATCCTTTGGAACCAGAGTGACAAATAATTGTGAACCATCCTGGGTTCTGGGAACTGAATGTAGATCCTCTGTAAGAGCATCAAGTGCTCTTAACCACTGAACCCTGAACCATCTCTCATGCCCTTGGTTGATATGTGTGTGTGTGTGTGTGTGTGTGTGTGTGTGTGTGTGTGTGTGTGTGTGTGTGAAAGAGAGAAAGAGAGAGAAATGTTTGATTCTGTATCAACTATGATTTAGTAAGTGAAATTCCTCTTTGTTTTGTTTTGCAAGTACTGCCTGTTTTGGTTAAAAGTCTCTTTATTGATGGTAATTCATGCTTTTAATTGCAGCACTTGGGAGGCAAAGGCAGGCATATCTCTGTGATTTCAACACTAGCCTGGTCTACAGAGTGAGTTCCAGGACAGGCAGCAACACAGAGAAACCTTGTCTCAAAAAAATCTCCTTATCTTTTTTCCTTTTGCATCCTCATCATGAATTTTCTCTCTGGGCCTTCATAGCTTCTGTCCCCTTCATATTCCCGATCCTCAGAAGGTCCCTGAGAACAAGCTAGGTAGTCTGGATTTCTCGGATGCACCTCAGATTCCTCTGCATACTGAGGTCTGCATTGGTTCCCACACATCACTTAATGAGCTGTGTGACCTGGGGTAGGTGGCCAAACCTTTCTAGGACTTAGGCTCTTCATTTAGAAAATGAAATCATAGAGCTCCTCATATGATTGATGTGAGACTAAAATTTGGGGGAGGAGAAGAAATCTTCCTGTCTCTGTGTGCTGGGATTAAAGGCATGCATCCTCAGCACCTGACTTACTAAAATTATTTTTGCAGTCTTTGTATTGGCTAGACTTGTTTTCCCTGTCATTAATCCCTGATTTATTTAAAATACAATTTGAGAAGAAGAAAGCTTTACTCTGGTTTACAAATGGAAGGCTCTAGTCCGTGGTTGTCTGGCTGCAGGGCAGAGGTCTAACATCATGGTGGGCAGGAAGTAGAGACAGGAAAGAGGAAAAAGACAAGGTATGTCCCAATTCTTCAAGTTTCTACCTTAAAATAGTGCCACCAGCTTGGACCGTACTTCCACACATGAACCTACAGGCACATTTCCTCTACCAAAGAAGGGAATCTTAGGATACTATCTGGCACTGGCTAGATGCTACATACCTGTTTGTTGAAGACAGTTCTTGTTGGTGGAGTCTCTACTTGTGAATTTGTCCACTTATTAAACTGTGTTTGTTATCCCCCAAATTAATAGTTGGGTGTTCTTGTTCATGGTCATTCTCAGATATGAATAACCTGGAGCTTGGTGCTGATTAACTCTTATCTTGTCAACTTCAGGGCTTCTTTAAATGGGAACACAAATAAGTCCATGTGTCATGGAAATATTGTGACCAGAGCTTGCAGGCCCCTCCCTAACCACTGCTCCTAGAAACAATGGTTAAGGGTTTGTGGTCCTTTATACATCATCATGTTCACAAAGAGGAGAATAAACAGTAGGTAAATGTGGCCCCAAAGCTCTAGATTGACAATCACAGGCAGGGCAAGCTCTTGGTTGTAGGCGGTGTCCCCAGGAGGGTAGGAGAAACCACGGTCCCACTCCTTTGTGCTTCAGTTCATACAGAGTTTCCTAGGTTCGGAGGATAGAGGCAAGTAACACATCTCATCTCTTGTAACAACAACAGCAACAAAACTGTAGAAGAATCCTGTAAGTAGGGGTTGTCCTCCTCAACAAGTGGACAAGTGTTTGTTACTCTTGTATCTTCACAGAGAAAGTTTGCTACTCAAAGGCTTAACCTGAGGCTTGGAGGGTGGACAGACTTCACATCTCAGAATATAAGGTTTATAAGAGGAGCAATTCCATCAGATGCTAACGTTTGCTTTTTAAAGTGGGATCATTTCATTACCTCCTCCCTCCCTTGACAAGCTCATGGAATACTTTAATTTTGTGAAAAGCTTTGCCAACATATTTGCACCCCTCAACTCTTACAGTATGAACTGCAGGTAAATTGTTTTACATAGTCTATGAGAATGTGAAACTCATTAAGGAAAAGGAAAGCTTTTAAAAACTGTTTACAGCTTCCAGAAAGATGAAAACATGAGGGAGCAAAGGGACCGTGGGGCCGGGCTGGCTTATGGTTTAATAATATGTCTCCAGCCTCTTGTTTCCACAATTTCTAACTTTTCATGGCATTTTTCCTTTTCTTTTCCAAGACAGGGTTTCTTTGCTTCTCCTTGGTTATCCTGGAACCCACTCTGTAGAGTTCCAAACTCACAGAGATCCACCTGCCTCTGCTGGGGTTAAAAGGGTCCTTGGAAACACTTTCAGATGCACTGTGGGAAGCCTTTGGTTCATCTCTGCTGGTACCTGTGCTTGAGACCTTCTGGCATAAATGTTGCTTGTACATCCCAGAATATAGCAGTTCTGACTCCTGATTTTCTGGAATGTATTGCCCCAGGGATCAGGAAGTCTGGTTGAATGGATGTACCCAGGAGAAATTCCTATCAGTTGGCAATCTAGGATCAATGGCAGGGTTCAGCAAACACATTTTAATTCTTTTTCTTTTTAAGGTGGACTTGCCCTGCAGCTATATGAGGCCACCTTTGCATCAACACATGTACCCCTGTTTACACTTTTAAGTGTGGGTCAATCTGACAGATGAGCTATTACAGTTGCTATAATATGTGTCTCTTTGTTTTCATGAAGTTGTATGGATGCTACAATTTTGTTTTTCTTTTTTTGTGAATTTGCCCCTTTTATTAAGATTTTTTTAAGTTATGAAAGAGCTGCAAATTAAATACATTGAGGCAGGCACATACCTGTAATCTCAACCTTTGGGAGACTGAGGCAGAAGGATCGTGAACTTTAGGCCAACTAGGCTACATGCCAGATCTGGTATTGAAAAAGGTTTATGCTCACATACAATATTTATGTATTTGTATATCTAAATATTACCTTCCTCCTTTGTTACAGAAGCTCATGTAGCCTTAATCTCCTATGTTGTCCAAAATGATCTTTAACCCCTGATCTTTCTGCCTCCACCTTGAGAGTACTGGAATTATAGCCATGCACCATCACATCCAGTTTCCTCTTTTTATATATAGCAAATATTTACTCTTTTCTTTTTATCTTTTACAATCCATGATATAGCATACAAATTATAAATTGTTATGCAAATATGTCAGTGTGCAAACTAAATCTTTCTTTTGATTTATTTACTTAACCAAAATCTGGTATTACATACCTGGGTTCCATTATACACTTCTTACAAATATTAATTCATTTGATTGTCATCATAATTCAATGAAAGTCTATTACAGATTAGATGCTGGACATCCCCCCAAGGTTCATGTATTACAGTTTGGTCCCTAGGGTGGTGGTACTGTTGGGAGGTGGAGTCTTTAAGATGTGGACCCAGTGGGAGGTCTGGGTCTTTGGAGGCATGCCTTCAAGAGGATTAAGGAGGTTTTGTGACCTTCTACTTTCTCTTTAGCTTCCAGTCACCTCATGAGGTGGTAACTTTGTCCAAGCACATACACCTCACCAAAGGCCCAAAGCAACATGGCCACTGATGGATAGGAGCATCCAAAACTATCAGCCAAAACAAAATGCACTTTATTTTCTCTTTATAAGTTAACATGCCAGGCATTCTGTAATAGTGACCCAAAGGTGGGTAATGTAATTAGTTATTATAATCCATTTCCCCTTTAATTGTTATTAGTATTATATTTATGTATGATACACTGTGTGTGTGTGTGTGTGTGTGTGTGTGTGTGTGTGTGTGTGTGTGTGTGTGTAATAGTCAGAGGACAAACACCTAGTTCTCTCCTACCACTGTCTTCT
The DNA here is from genome assembly GCA_004025045.1 of Sigmodon hispidus. NCBI lineage: Eukaryota > Metazoa > Chordata > Mammalia > Rodentia > Cricetidae > Sigmodon > Sigmodon hispidus. Next base: position 78,630 of record PVIH01002094.1, read on the forward strand.
GAGGATCTAACATGGGATGTAAGGCTTACACAGGGAGCTCTTTTTAAAAAAAAATATTTATTTATTATATATACAGTATACAGAAGAGGTTATCATAGATGTCATCATAGATGGTTGTGAGCCACTATGTGGTTGCTGGGAATTGAACTCATGACCTCTGGAAGAACCGTCAGTGCTCTTAACCTCTGAGCCATCTCTCCAGCCCCATAGTGAGCTCTTTAACCAGGTGTCATCTTGTCAACCTCCACCTACCCCCATTCCTCCTCCTCCTTTTTTTTTTTTTTTTTGAGATCAGGAAACTGTATAGAGGGGAAGAAGTTCTGTCCCTTGCCTGGGATTATCTAGCTGGTACACCCTATCACGTGTCTGTTTGGCTGCACTATTCTGGTTTTAGCCTTAGAATTGGTATGTTTGGTATTAATGGTTGCTCATATATGCTCTTCGGTGAGCTATGGCGATGGCTCAGTAGTTAGGATCACTGGCTGCTTTTGCAGAAGACTCAGGTTCAATTCCCAGCACTCATGTGGCATAACCACGTACAACTTTAGTTTTAGGGAATCCATGGCCCTCTTCTGAACTCCAAAGGTACCAAGCACACAGAGACATACATGCAGGCATAACACCCATGTGCATAAAATAATAACTTAAAAACCTATAATACAATGTTCACCAGGTCTCTTCTTGTCCTTTATGGCTGGTGCCACATTTATTTCTCCTGATTTCTTTCAAGTCCTCTTCAGTCAGCAACAGGTCTGGAGTTGATAGGTATTTAAAGCAAATCCTGGTTGGCTGAATGAACTGACTGACTCTGGTTTCTAGACCATCGGCATGCCATTCTGTTTATGGTTACAGAGGAGCATTTTATACTTCCATTTTGCCTCTAGCAGGTGACTTCATAGGCTCAGGGTTGGCCTGGGAGCCTAAGCTAATGAATCTCACTCCACCAGTCACCTGTACTCTTATCTCTCATCCCACATTATCCCTCAATTTAGCACCCTGGGCTACTCCCTGCTGAAGAAACACTAAGAACCCTTTCCCAGGCTCCACCCTCAACTTCCAGGCCTCCCAGGGTCTCTTCTTTACAGAAGAGAAAAGGTTTTATTTATTTATTTTGGCAATTATAAACAGCATACTCATGTGTTATGGCCAAGATGTGACTAATGGATTCTCTTTACCTGTGCCCTCCTCCTCACTGGACAAACCTTCCTGGTCTTTTGGTGAGTTTCTTACTTGTCATGTCCCCTCCCCACCATGTGATAGATTCTTCTGGAATTCAGTGAATATTATAATATAGTTCTAAAAGAATGGTTCTTAGGCCAACAATGCTTCTTTTTTTGCCTAAAGTATGCAAAATCTCAGGTCTAGCCTAGACCTCTGGAACCAGAAATCATGGGTGTGGGAAACAATTGGCAGCATTGAAATTAGTCCTCTAGGTAATTCTGATGCACACTAATATAACAGGAGCACTGCTCTGACAGGAAGCATAGAAAACTACAAATGTGATGGACATTCCTTCTTGAAAACCGAAAATGTCAAGTATAAAAGTAGCAAAAACCCAAAAATAACTTGTTTTTAGAGGAGACCACTAACTTAGTATTTTACCCCTAATTAAAAAAAAATTATTTCTTTCATGTGCATGTGTGTGTGTGGTTGAGTGAATGCATGTATACTATATGTACAGATGCCCATGGAGGCCAAAAGAGGGCATTGGATCCCCTGGAACGAGAATTAATTACAGGCAGTTGTGTGCTGTGTAATAGGGTGATAGGAATTGAACCTAAGATTTCTGCACTAGCAGCAGGTACTCCTAACAGCAGTGCTATCTCCCAAGCCTCTACCTAAATCTGTAAAACACATTTTTACAAAGTTGTCTTTATGCCCTTGGTTTGGTTTCGGTGCTGGCGCTGGAACTCCAGGCTGCAACCCTGAACACCACTCTCGGCTCCTGCACTGACTTTTGTTCACTTGGGGAAGATGATTTCCAAGATGTCCTGAGGGCTTTTGGCTTTCTGTTTTCTTCTTCCCTCTCCAAACATTGTATCCAACATCCCGTTCATCTTTGGCATCCCAGTTCTCTGATAATGCAGCTTGTGGGTTGTAAAATCCAGCCATGTCTCTTGCTCTGAGGACAGTGGGAAACATCCACACTGGGTATCCCATTGCTTTGTTGTGATGCTTCCACACCTATTTCCTAATGTACAAACCCCAGAGGAACAAGACTTTGGCCCCTGGCACTTAACAGAATGCTCTGTAAATATTTGTTCAACAAACAAGGATATTTTGGATACTATTAAGTCATACTCTATAAATTTGTTTGCACCTTTTCTGACTCCTGCCTGGAGTAGAGGCTGTCAGCTTATCAGCACTGTCATTCCCTGGGGGCTTGTTTTGAGGCCGGGTCTTTCTGTGTAGCCCTGGCTGTCCTGAAACTCACTCTGTAGATATAGCTGGCCTTGAACTCAGACATCTGCCTGCCTCTGCCTCCAGAGTGCTGGGACTAAAGGCGTGTGCTGCTGCCACCCCCACCTGGCTATGGGATGATATGTATATATACTAGGACCTTGTAAGGATACTGGGACCTGTAAGGACTGACTTTCCAGGTGATTCTTACAGACTTCCCCAGGCAAACAACTCAGGGGAACTCCTTTTCTATCTCGGCAGACCAAACTCCAGCCCTCTTTATTATAGCTCCTCTTTAAAAAGTTATATTTCCGGGGCTGGAGAGATGGCTCAGCGGTTAAGAGCACTGTCTGCTCTTCCAGAGGACCCGGGTTCGATTCCCAGCACCCACATGGCAGCTAACAACTGTCTGTAGTTCCAGTTCCAGGCAGACACCAAGGCAAATAAATAAATAAAGAAAGAAAAAAAAAGTTATATTTCCTCCTAGCACATGCTTTGCCTCTCGTGTGTGTGTGTGTGTGTGTGTGTGTGTGTGTGTGTGTGTGTGTGTGTGTGTAATGACACATGCTGGCTTCCCCCAGTTCCATGCAGACAGCTGCACTGCCCACCCTGGGCTCCCTCCTGTGTGTGCTTTTTTAGAATCAGGTAGTTGCAGGTGTCCTGGACCAGAGGGCCATCTTTCCAGGCTGCCTCAGATCTTTGCATCTACAGCAAGGTGTCCCTTGTATCTAGTTAGTTGTCAGTGCTTTTTGGGGGACTATCAGCTGTTCTATTAAGAACCATGAAGGAGGAACTGAGGTCCACATTGATTAGGGCTGGCTGTTCTAGAACACAGATCTTTTGTTCATGTACCATGTTCAGATGAGGTACAGAGTGGTCCCATCAAGTCCCCATTCAGAAAAATAAATGTTTTTCAAGGTGAGTTCTAGGTCATAAATAGGATTCTGTTGTTAAATAGCTATATGAAACAATAGTTTAAATTATTTGCCCTGCCTGAGATATAAGATTATTTGGCACCCAAGATATAATGGTATATTTGGAAAACACAAGAAGACAATTGAGCATGAGGCTATTCCTAAGGGAATTTGGGCCCTGCATGCTAATGTCAAGGATATAAGTCCCAGAGCCAGGGATCTGTGGAATCACAGTTGGAAGAGGCCATACCAAGTTCTCTCTGGCTTACAACAAAGGTCTGCTTGGGTCCATTTTTGGCCAATAGCAGGCAGATCTGTGGTCCTTGCACAACAGATAAGGTCCGCCTACCGCTCTCTCTTTAGGATGGCCCCACCTGACATCTGCAGCCCTTCTGTAATGGAAAAGGAAAATTAAGAAATCAAGTAATGGGGCTGGAAAGATGGCTTAGAAGTTAAGAGCATTGACTGCTCTTCCAGAAGTCCTGAGTTCAAGTCCCAGCAACCACTTGGTGGCTCACAGCCATCTATAGTGGGATCTAATGCCCTCTTTTGGAATACAGGCTACATGCAGACAGAGTGCTCATATATATCACTTAGGAGGTAGAGGCAGGCAGATCTCTGTGGGTTCAAGACCAGCCTGGTCTACAGAGTGAGTTCCAGGACAGCCAGGAATACACCAAGAAACCTTGTCTAAACACCCCCACCTCCCCAAAGTCATACTGGATAAATCTGTTTGATTTGCCTTTTACATCTCCTGCCTGAATTAGAGATTATAGGACACCATCTAAGGATATTAGGACTTAGGAGTGGTTTCCCAGGTGGTTCTCATGGACTTCTACAGACAAGCAACTCGGTTTATGAATGTAAGAAATGAAAAACCCTCAGAGGGAAAGAAAAAGGCAAGGCAGGCGAATTAAGGCAGCTGCACTACCTCATTGTACTCCCTGCCATTGAGGGCTTCTTAAAGCCTAACTAGTTATGTTTGTTTAAATTTTTGTTCATTTGGCATGACCAGATCATATACTAGGAGGCTAACAGCTGGCATTGAGTTTTAAGAATGACACGGTTTGGACATAATCACCTTGGGCTCCCATCCTGCTTTTTGGACATAGGAATCAGGGCTTGGGGAGAAAGTAAATGTGCTCTGCCCTCTTAAAGAGATGCCTAGTTAGAATGTGAGGGGGGTTGGGAGGGCCAGCAAGGGCTGGCAGCGGAGGAGAGGAAAGCCTGAAGAGTACAGTTTTCCTAAGATCAGTTCTAACCTGATTCGTCCGGTGGAGATAAACCACTGTCAAGTGACCTGCTGTTGGAGAAGTGAGACCTGCCCTAGCTGAGCCACAGGTGACTTACCGACCTTCCCTTGTCCTGCCTATGGTTACCAGTACTGGCCCTTAGAATTCCTGGTGTGAGACTCAGAGATGATCTAATATGTCTGCTACAGGGTGCCTTCTGCTTAGTCACATTATGTGCTCAATAACATCGGAGGTGGGGCTGGATGACCTCAGGCTACCTTGGGCTTGTTTCTCTGAGACTTCTAGTTGCCGGCAAGTAGTGAATTCTCAGGAGTTTGAATTGCTGAGGGTTGCCTGCCACCTACCTAATCTTGGTGTTTAGTTAAGTGGGGTATTGAATCTCAGATTGATTGCGTTTTCTTCTTATTATTTTATTCATTTATTTATTGAAACAAAAACTTCTCAGAAGCATGTGGTATCTCTCTCACCTTTCTCCTTTCCAGTCCCTGGTCTGGCTAGTTTAAAAGTTACTTCCTGCCTGGAAGCTTTTCGGCCCAGGTTATACAGATCACTCTTCATAGTTGTTCGCTGTTCAGGTGGGCGTGGGAGGATGGCTTTGGGATTGATTCTCTTTGTAGAACCTGCTCGCCTAGCTACCTGGGAGTGGTGTGCAATCCTATTTTTATTTATGTTACCAGCAGGGTGTCCTGTTGGACTCTGCTTTCTTCCTCTCCAAAGGCAGCCCGCTGGCCTTTAGCAGTGGGTGGCCATTCTCTGGAGGTGCCGGGAGACTAGAAGTGGCTTAGCCATTCCCAGGGGATGGGTGTGTGTGCAAATTATCATTTTAATTTATTATGCTCAAAATGTGAAAGAGGGGGAGATTTGTTTTCCTTCCAGATGTAGAAGTCAGATGAGGCCCTTAGCGCAGCCCATCAGGGAGAACTTACTGACATTGCATTTGGGGTGCACCGCTCCCGCCGTGGTGGCGGCCATCCTCCTGCCCTCCGCAGCCAAGGCAACCTAGGCTGGAAGCTGGGATCAATTTTTCGTCCCCGGCAGGAGGTGCATGGTGGAGGAGGACTGGACCCGGCTCGGGAGTGCCGCAGTAGTAGTTGGAGAGAAGTGGAATCTTCTCTCCTCACCCCCAGAAACCTCGCTCACGTCGTAATTCTTTTTATTTTTACTTTCGAGCCTTGTAAGGCAGGCGGCCGGGGTAAAAGCGCTGCGGCGACACGTTGCCAGCTGCGCAGCACCGCTCATGTGGCCTGAAGCAGGGGAGGGGGCCAGCCATGCGCCACCTGCCCCGCTCCCCTTGGTCCCCGGGTGCTTCGGAGGAGCCCAGGAGCCCAGCCTGGCCAAAGGGCCTCCCTGCGGGCCAGCGCCACAGCCCGGGGTCGCCCAGCCCACGTTTTCCGTCTCTCCCGCTCCCTCCGCCCCTCCCTCCCCGCTCTTCCCCTCCTCCTGCCTGGTCATGTGTCGCCTTTTTTTGTTTGCAGTGGAAACAATTTCTCGCCGCTCAGCGCGCCCCGGCCCCGACGCGCCGCAGCGGAGGCGAGCGGGAGGCGGGACGGGGCGTGGAGAGCGGCGGGGCCGGCGGGAGGACACGGCGCCCGGGGACGCTCGCTCGGGGCCCATGCCGCGCCGCCCCCTACACCCCTGCCGTCCGCATCCGCGGCCGCCCCCCACCGCCCGCCCAGGGCTCGAGCGTCCGCAGCGGGGCCCCGAGCGATGCCCGCTGGGCGCCCGCGAAACTTTGTCGGCTGCATTGAAGGCAGCTGCGGCCCCGCGCAGCACTTGGCCAGGTGAGTCCGTGCCCGCGCCCTCCCGCGCCATCGAGGCTAGGGTCCTCGCTGGAGAGCCTTCCTGGTGACCCGCGGGGGTCAGGACTGGGCTCACAGTGCGGGCGCGGGCCAAGCTGGACCCGGAGTTGGGAGGACCCCCCCCACCTCCTAGCCCTGAGCTTGGAAGTTGCCCGACCAGGAGTTTCCTGCCCCGATGAGCTGGCTGCTTCTCGTGCCTCGGTTTCCTCCCAAACCCCGAGAGCGACAGAGTTGGTATTGTCTGCAGAGCAAGCATCTCTAGCAATCTGGGTCAGTCAGAGGCTGCAGATCAACTGGAGACCCCAAGACCCGGAATAGGCGCCTAACAAAGATCCCCTCCCTAACCGAGCACGCTCCTCACTGGCCGCGAGCATCCCAAGACCCGCCGGGCCCTATTCCTCCGCACCCCAATTCTTTGCAAGCCTTTCTGGGACCCCATGTGAGTTGGGGGGGGGCAGTGGGCACATATTGATTTGTTTTTAGGCTCGCCACCCTGCGGCCAATAAAAGGTTTATGACATCTGACCGGCAGTGAAGGTATGCGAGCTCCCAATTGCCCTGTGTACGCGTAGAAGAGCAGTTTTCTCGTTGCCTGGTAACGTCGCTGATTGACACGGGGTACAGCCAATCGCTGGTCCTGTTGGTCCCCTTGAAATGTTTTTGACAAGTACAGTAAAAGGGAGTGGAGCGCGTGCGTGTGTGCGCGCGCAAGGAGGGGGAGGTTCTCGGTCCCCCAAACTCCACACAGCCCAGCTTGATTGAGGAAGATTTCTCAACTTTTTAAAAAAGTTCACTAGCATCTCTTCAGACCTGGGCCATAATGGTATTGTCAGTTATTTGGAGACGTTCTGCTATTAGCCTAAAATGTAAGCTTTCCTGCTCCATTTTTCTTTTTTCTTCGTTGAAAGAAAGGAAGATAAAACACAGGAAGTCATTAAAAAAAAAAAAGGAGGGTGTGTGAGACGTAACCAATAACTTGAAAATTTTAAGGCGGTCACCAGTAGATAAGTATTCAAAGTAACGTTAATAGCAGATTAAGAACGTTTGTTTGACTGTAGGCGCACACTGCTCCTCCATCCCTCTAAAAGAAGAAAAAGAAGGGAAGAGACTTGGCAAATTTTGTAGTTAGGGTATAATAATGGAAAACTTCTCAGCTGTGGTTTCTGGGGATGGTTTGTTTTGTTGTAACATAGAAGTACAGTGGTCTGGAGCCTTCCATACTGTTAAGAAGCGTGGGATTTTATAGAGAAGGTAGTTAATGGAGAGTTTGGGGAAACGGATAATCCAGGGGTTAGGGACCCTTCAGACCACCGCTTCTTGGCATTGCTATTTAAAATTTTTTCTTTAGGACCACGTTGCTGGCAGTGTTAGTTGAAAACAAAAGAAAACATGGAGAATAGCATGTTAGTTCCTTTGGGAAGCTGCTGACAAATAAGCAAATTAAAAAGAAAGAGAGCAGTATGTTGTCATAGCAACAGTGCAATTAAATTACTTTACTGTCAGCCATGATATAATTTTCCTGTTTGGAAGCTCAGGAGACATAAAACTTTCATTTGGGGCTAAAGTTGACTTCACTGGCTGGGTAGTTCTCTTTTGTGTAGATAGATATACTGGCAAATAGAACCTTTTCTAGGGAAATCTGAGGAAACTTTGAGACAGGCTGGCCCTGATTTCTTCATAAAGAAGTTAAAAGCAGTATCAGGCTGGATTGTAATATCTCCAAACCTGAAGATACAAGCTGCCATTTTTTCTATAACACAGATTAGCTCCCTTATTTGGCAGAGAATCATTTCCCTGGATGAACTGGACACATCTGGAATGCTTGCCTGAGTTGGGCTGTGAGGCCCTGTGGAGATTTTCTCCTCTTTATAAATGGCATCTTGCATTCACTTGGGAGAAGTGCTCCTTGCACCTCTGTCCAGCTGGAGGGGAAGTACTGCAGCATGCTGGCACCTTGCCTGCTTGTTTGGAGCTCTGCATCATGCTTTCTAGAATCCAATTCTAGAACTTACTGCACCGAAACAGTGGGCGTTTTAGATGCAGTGTTAATGGATGTTTAGAGGCTTGGAATGAATATTTGTTTTCCTTTGATGTATTAATTCTTTCCTAGGTATAGTGCTTTAACTGTTCATCAAGCCGAGAAAGAGATGCCCTTCTGAAACTAAGTACATGTTTTAGCTCTGCACACATCCACGAAAAGACCCATTGTCCTTTGTATCTTGTGTACCAGAGGCTTGTGTCTGTAGGGGTTTTTCTGCCATGTCCTTGTATTTTCTTGTCAGATACTGTTTTACTTTCTGTTCCAGGTCATTGATAAGAATAGGGGATGCTGATAGTTGGGGAGGGAATCTGTTACAGTTTCTGTTGAATTTGCCTTCTGTTTTGAAGTTCCTAGTTGCTCTCTCAACTTTATTTTCTTTAATAATTTTGGTTCTAGTTAGTGGCTCATCCTTCATTCCCATATGTCTTATTAGAGCTTGAGGTGACATGCTTTTTCTCTCTGGGTGTGATGTCCTTAAATTGAATATACTTCCTCAAGTTGTAGTCTGAAGAGTTCCATGATGTCCTTGTTTACACTTGTAAAATGTTACTAAAGTTGCAATCTTTCTTTATGATTAGTGTGTGTGTGTGACAAAAATCAATCAAACCAACCAGCTACCTCTGGGTATAGTTCTACCTTCAAGACCTTTCTAAGGGTCTTTTTATGGGATTGGAAGGAACTTTCTTCCATCTCTATTATTTGTCCTTACTATGAAAAGATTACATATATATGCAAATATATGTACTCATATATGAATGCATGTATGTACATATAAACATATTTGCATTTACTTGGGAGATATGCCCCTTGCACCTCTGTCCAGCTGGAGGGAAGTACTCTTGTACATGTGCACATACACATATGTCTGTATGCGTATATGGGCTGCACGATTGCTCCAGTGCACATGTGGAGGTCAGAGGACAACCTGCTGGAGTGATTCTCCTTTTGTGCAGTGTCGGTCTGGGAGTTTGAACTCAGATTATTGGACTCAGCAGGTGCCTTTATCTGCTAAGCTGTCTTGCCAGCACCTTTCTTTTTTTTTGAGACCGGATCTCATGGAGTCCAGCTTGGCCCTGACTTCTCACTTTTTCTGCCAGAGCCTACAGAATGCTGAGATTACAGCTGCACTCGGATTATAGCTGAGTGAGCACTTTCAGACCTGCCATTCTTTTTTTTTTTTGAGAAGGATAAACATTGGGACTTGCTGAAAAACCACAGTCACTGTCCCTTACCCTTACTTTGTTGTGTTTATCCTGAGTTTGTGAAGAAATTGCATGTTATGGATGTATTTGCATTATAGTAGAGGATCAGAGACACCAAACAGTAGTGTAGTAAGTTCTCCTCTGCCCAAAGGGGTGAGACTGTAGACCCAAGGAGAAGCCGCTTATGATGTATTTGCACATTGGAAGTGTCATCTTTATGCTCGGTTTTGTTTTGTTTACGGTCCGTCAGGTCACCATGCTGCCGACCTGCTGGGCTTATTTTTCTTCATTGTGTTACCATGTGGTGGGCTTTCGTGGGAGTCCTGTGATGCCATCACCATGTGACTGAGACCCAGATAGGGGAAGAGGGAGTTAGGTGGTACCTGAGCTGATTTCTGTTCTGCTTTTCTCCAGCTCATCACTTCTCTGCACTGTCCTTCCTAGGAGCCTTCACGTAAATGGGTCCAGTCATGCCTGCCAGTAAGAAGCCCGAGAGCTCAGGAATCAGCGTGTCCAGTGGACTGAGTCACTGTTACCGGGGCAGCGGTTTCTCCAAGGCCCTCCAGGAAGATGATGACCTCGACTTCCCCCTGCCCGACATCAGATTAGAAGAGGGGACCATGGAGGATGAAGAGCTGACCAACCTGAACTGGCTTCATGAGAGCAAGAACTTGTTGAAGAGCTTTGGGGAGTCAGTCCTCAGGAGCGTCAGTCCTGTCCAGGACCTGGACGATGACACTCCGCCATCCCCTGCCCACTCGGACATGCCCTATGATGCCAGGCAGAACCCCAACTGCAAGCCCCCTTATTCTTTTAGCTGCCTCATATTTATGGCCATTGAGGACTCGCCAACCAAGCGCCTGCCAGTGAAGGATATCTACAACTGGATCTTGGAACATTTCCCATATTTTGCAAATGCACCTACTGGGTGGAAAAACTCAGTGAGACATAATTTGTCATTGAATAAGTGTTTCAAGAAAGTAGACAAAGAGAGGAGTCAGGTATGTTCATTGTGTCTTCTGGAACTGAATTTCTTCATTTATTTTGTCCTAATCTAAAAGTTTTTAACATTAAAAATGAATGCATAGTCATCATGCTGAAGTAGTTATGAGTGGATAATTTAACACATCAGATAGTTGTGAAAACTTCTTTTTTCTTAAGTGTATTGGTTAACGCATTCTTTTTGTTTTGGAGGGGTCTGTCACTTGAGAGGTGCCCTGATACGATTTCACATACTCTCTCACAACTGAGGTTTGCCAGTGCACTGTCTTCCTGTCTTCCTTCCACAGGACTGGCTCAGTTGGTTTTAAAGTTTAAAGATCAGTGTGGCATTAGACAATGTATTAACGGAGGGATTTGTATATGATGAAAATTGCCACCAAGGACTGGAGAAAAATGACCCCCTTTCTGAATATTGGAAAAAGGCAGCATCTCAGGTTTCTAGAATAAATGAGATGATGCATTCCATTTGTGGAAGATACTTGAATATACTTACTTGTTCTAAGACCAATCAGAAACTGGAGGTGTGGGTGGTTTTATGAAATACAGTGTATATATAAATGTTTGGCAACTTGGAAACTCTGTTGGTGTGAAATACTGGCTTAGGTTAAGTCTCCTATTAGAGACTGGCTTTAAAATGTTTGAATGGTTTTTTTTATTATTATTTTTTAATTCGTATGTGTGTGAGTGATCATATGTACGTAAGTGTGGGTGCTTTCAGAGGCCAGAGGTGAGAGCTCAGTATACAGTTGAGCCATCCATTGTGGGTCCTGAGAAAAGAACTTGGGTGTGCTGCCAGACTGTGGGCAGACCATGGGCACTCTTAACTGTTGAGCCATTGGACACAATGCTGGTGATGTCAGGGCTATATTCATGTATATATTCATGAGCCGTCTTCTTTTCTGGGTCCTTAGTTTCATGTATATCTGTAATGATCAAGGCATGTCTCTCATTCATGAAATCTGTTATCCTTAGGTACTTTTCTCAGGTCAAGCATTTGGAGACCTGACTGAGGACTTGACTCTGTTCCATGCTTTAATATAATGTTAAAAACTTAAAAACTGCTCAGTTTCAAAGAACCAGGCATTGAACATGTTTGTATACACTTTTTGAGGCAAGAGATGGAAAGCCTGATCAGGCAATTCTAGGTTTAGAATGTGGACAAGAAAGTGCTCTTTGTGCCAAGAGAGCAACATGCTGCCCATGACACAGTGAGCAGGGCCTTTAGCTCCCTGCCATTCTTATTCTTTTTTGCAAGTTTCAGCACGCCTGCGTCTCCATGTTTGACATAGCACCACTGCACGTAAAACCAATTTAGTCAGTTCGCAGTCTGAAATGTTAACCAGGAGCGGCTCCAAGTGTACACTGAGACTTGCAAAGATTATTTATTCATCATCCTGTCCTGCCACCAAGCCCTGCATGGCGCATGTGAGAGCTTCCTAGGAGGGTCTGTCTACAAAGCCCCCTCACCCCCCAGCCTCACAAGGATTCTGGGTGTCACGTTTTTCCAGGGGTGTTGGCTGTCAATCTGGGCAAACATTGGTACCTGTTGACAGGGAGTGTTTTGAGGGACTTGAGATTGTTAATCTTCCCAGTTGTTGAGTCCTAGCTTCCTAGCCCAGGTGCTGACCTGTATTGACATGTTTCCGATCAAATGCCAGTCAGTTTTGTGGCTGTGAGTTTGTTCCCGGCATTTCGATGCTGGTAAAACAAAGATGCAGTTGTGAGTTTGTTTTCCTCCATCTCCCCTTTTCTTCTCTTTCCTTGGGTGAGCCTGAGGCTGCTGGTGACTGTTCCAATGTCAGGCATACCCACTGCTGCCAGGGCCCTAGCCCTGGCCTGTTTACTGGGGGTTTTCTCCTGGATTTGCTGAGTAAAGCGGAAGGCATTCCTGCTGATACATTGCCCAGTGAGAGTCCCTTGGGCTCTGTAGATACACTTGTTTTCTTCCCGGGGAGTTTTACTTTGGCAATAAGCTCAACCTCAACACAAATGTATAAACACACCCAGTGTTGGTGAGAAATTCATTAGATAAAGGTGAGGGTGGAAGCCAGGCATATTCTATGCACCCAGGTACCCAGAGCACCTTCTCTTTTTGTTCTTATTTATTTATTTATTTGTTAATATGTTTGTTTGTTTGTTGTTTGTTTATGATGTGTTTTTGAAACTGGAGACCACAGTTTTAAGCCTGGCATAGCAGTGGGAATGTGGAATCCTGTGTGATCCTTGTCCCCGAGGGCTTGGAACACAGACCTTGCTGGACAACTGTTTGGCTGAGCCCCCAGAGCAGGAAGGAACAGGCGATTGCATCAGTCCTCCAAGGCACTTCAAACTGTTACCCCTCCTCAGCCCCCTCCTTGGAGATTCAGTTCTGAGGTGGCCTGGGAGAGTTGGTAGCAGAGGCTTCAGGGACCTAGATGATGTAGTAGGTGAGAGTCCCGAACCAGGGAAGGGTCCTTCAGGGCTCACTTTTCATTTGTGACTCAGCTTGTTTGTTTTGAGGCAAGATCTCAAGGAGCCCAGGCTGGCCCAGAACTTTTTTGAGCTGTGAGTTCCTTGAACTGAGGGGTGCCTTGTTTCTCCACCTCCCAAGTGCAGGGGTTACAGACATGGCTTTTGTTGTTTGTTTTCCTAAGTGTTCAGATTTCATCAAGAACCTTGTCTCACAATTAAGTCAAGAGAAAAATACAGCCTTGCATTTTTTTCTGTTTTGTCTCTCCAAGTGCTTCAAAAGGTTAAATTTGTTGTTGTTTAATCATGGATGTTTTTAGCTGGCAGAGTGGATAAATAATATGAATTTGTGTGTTTAATGAGAATTGTCTGGTTTCATTCATTTTTGTTGCTCTTACTACTGCTGAAATACTTTGAAGAAAACTGAGATTGTGAGTCATTTTATTTCTACATACTTTAGTGTGTAGGAGACTAATCCATAGTTTGTTATATTGCCACAATCCTAGTGTGTCTGTCTAGCCCTCATTGCCTCATCCAGGCCTCCCAGCTACCCTCCCAAGATGGAAAGTCACCTAAGCCAAGTATTCCAATATCCAAGATTGGTAAATGTTTGATTTAGGACCCCAACATAGTTTATGTGTGGTTACGCTGGTGTGATGTTTGTGCAGATTTTTGTTTGTTTGTTTAAATATATTGCACTTCATCTGTTTCTTTTTCTCTGTTTCATACTTTCTCTTTTTTTTTTTTTGAGACAGGGCTTCTCTTTGTAGTTCTGTAACTCAGGGATTCACCTGCCTCTGCCTCCTGAGTGCTGGGTCTAAAAGTGCTGGGTCATCACCGCCCATCTCTCCTTCCAGTGTGGTTTTAGACACACACCACTTAGTCTTCAGAGTGCTTTACATCCTGCTTGCTTCTTCTGGTGTCCTTGAATTTGTCTCCAGCCTCCTGGGGGTGGAGCGAGCTCTGTGGTTTTCTGCTGACTTCCAGGCCCCTTCCCTGGGAACTGTGTGGAGGAGGGCCTGTGCTCCTGAAGCCTGCTTAACGTCTATAGAGGATGCTGCCATCTAGCCTGGTTCACACGGGTCAGCTGGTCCCTATTCTCTGAACCTCTCCTTTCTTTCATCCTGCCAGGTTATCAGTGGGTGATCTTTGCCCAGATCAATCAAGGTCATGTTGGTTTTAAAGTCTGGGATCATGTTCTTTTTTTCTTCTTCTTTTAGATACAAGTCTCAGGACTTGTATTTAGCATGTACTACTGACTTCTCTGGGGACTGAAAATGAGAGGTAAAAATGCAGTTAACTTTTATAGACTAGGTTAGAATGGAGCAGGTATGTGTGTTGCTATTTCTGTGCTTTTTATTTATTTCCCTTCTTGCTGTTTTAACAAAAAATACTATTGTGGCCTGACAGTCTATAAAGGAAACAGAGAACACAGTGTGCTGGTTATATATGAGACTGGCTGCTTTGAAGACAGTTTTGGCTGTAGAGGTGACTGTGTGGTATAGCAGAACCAGGACTGAGTAAGGATCAGGACCCCGTTCTGGTGTTGGTGGCTGGCGTACCTGGACATCTCTGTACCTCAGTTTTCTTGGGTATAGAAGCAGCCATTGGAAGTGGCTCAGTGCTGTTTAGCCTTGGGGTCTTCAATGTCGGAGGCTCTGTTGACCCAATACCTGAATTCATTGGCAACATATCAAGTGCTAATGAATGCTGTGTTTGTCTAGGGGGAGGTTCTTGAGATTTTGTTTGCTTAGGGTCCCCCCCCAATTCCTTTTCTTTCTCTTTTTTCTTTCAGTAGATTGAACATGCTAAGCAAGGTCATCATAGACATGGTGGTGTGGCTGTGTTATGTGTTAGCACAGCCCACATGTAAAGTCCTGATCAATTCTGGAGATGGAGCATAAGGAACTATAGAGGGTAGGCAGGAGGGATATAGTAAGTGTAGAGACTATTTCTTATACTCTTGATGGAGCAAATTTTGTACTTTTTAGTAGATGCAGAGGCTCACCTTTGCACGAAGCACATTGTCTTGGCTGCTGGCTCTCAGGCTATGTTCCATTCTCTTGCCTTCCAAGATCCCTGTCCTGGGGTCGGGCCTAACTAGCCCTGCTGCCTGTGTAGGAAGCATACATACATATTCTCCTCTAGTCCTTGCCTCCGTGCTTATTCTGTCTTCCAAGTACCTCCTGGTAGACATGATTCTTTTGTTTGGTATTGGTTTTCATTTATTGAGACAGGGTTTCTCTGTGTAGCTGTGGCTGTCCTGGAACTCACTTTGTAGACCAGGCTAGCTCACCTGCCCCTGCTTCCTGAGTGCTGGGATTAAAGGCATGTACCATCATGAGCTAACAATTATGACAGTTTCCCTTGTGCATAGTGACCTCTTATTCCCCCTCCTTTTGGAACCCAAAGCATTTTTGTTTCCTGTGACACTGGTCAGTAATCTGTTTAACTGGTGATCCCTTTAGAGGGGAGACAGCCCAGCCCTTGCTTCCTTTCCTTTCCTCTCCACTTTCTTTCTTACCGTGCTCTTTAGAGGACAGCACAGCCTGGCCCCGATGCATTTCAGTAATGTCCATTGGAATATGCAGAAATTCCACGAGGTGTGGGAGAGGCTTCTTGGGCCAGTGACGACTGACCCATCAGTGCCCGTGAGGGGCCGCTATTTCCTGTCGGCTGTCTGCTGGAGATCTTGGCATGTGAATGTACCATTCTTGCTCAGGGCTCTCCTAGGCTCTCTGAGTTCTCTAGTTCAGTTGAGAGGTACCATGTGTAGAAGATCGGCAGAATTTATTTTAAAGTGCGGTACCCTCAGGAGTTGAAAGTAGACAGTTTCCAAAGGTGCCGTCACGTACGAGTGAGAGTGGACAGTAGCCAGAGGGATCATAGTGCTAAACAAATGGACCCTAGTGCACTCTGGGAAGATAATTGGGTAAACTGATTTGCTCCAAGACCAGTCAGAGGCTTCAAGCACCTGTGACTTTTATGAACTCTGGAGAATTATGGGTTGAGGTAGACTACATTATTTCTTAGCTTCTGGTGCTGATGGTGTTCTTGGAGGATGTTGATTTCTTGGTGACTGATAGGCTCATTTGAGTTAGATAAGTTTGTGTCTTTCCTACTTATTATCTAGCCCTGGCTGGTCTGAAACATGTACCCCTACATCTGACTGCACTATTTTTACTTATGTGTCTGTGAGTGTGTGCCTGTGAGTGCAGATGTTAGAGGAGACCACAGGCATCTGATTTCCAGAGCTGGACACAGACAGCTGTGAGTTACCTGAGAAGAGTTCTGGTAACTGAACTCTGCCAGAGCAGTGCTTGGTCTCCAGAGTTGGCTCTCCATCCCCCATTTGGATTAACTCTTAAGGGACAATACTGTGTCTTTGTTTATGTTTGTTTGTTTTACCAGAATGCCTCTGCTAGACTGTAGTCCAAGTCCAACCTTTAGGCAGTTCAGAATCTCATGTCAAGTTAGACTTCTTCATTTTGAAATAAAATTATGCAACAGAGTAGGTTAAAAAATAGGGAAAGAAAGTGTAGATTCTGTGAAATCTAGCCACACTGGAGGAAATAGCCTTTCTTTAACAGCCCTCTCCAAAACCTTCATATGGTTCTCCTCCTCCTTGCCATATGGTTTTTGTTTTTAATTGGTTTATGTTTTTGAGACAGAGTCTCACTATGTACGCCTGGCTGATTTGGAACTTTCTATATAGACCAGGTTGGCCTTGAACTCAGAGCTCTGCTTCCCTGGAGCTGGGATTAAAGTGCCAGCACATGATGGCATTTTACCTGTTCAGAAGCTGCAGTTGTGTTTCTTTTCAGGTTTTAGTATACTTTGAGATTCTCTTTAGAGACCGAGTCTTTCCCTTTCTTTGAAGTCTGCATCAGTAGGGTTACGGATTTGGGGTCCAAAGCTGTGAAGGAGGTGGTGGCCCGTGACCGTTAATTCTGTAATAGACTGCTAGTCATCATCATCTTGTTCAGGTTCAATTTTTACTGAAATGGTCATCAGGGGAGGCTGGGCTTCAGAGAAAGAGTCAGGGAAAGCTTCGTTAGTAGTCTGAAAGAAAAGATGGGAAGAAGGTAAGCAGGCAGGCCACATGGTAGAGACTCTGGACAACATGAGGCAGGGTTTCTAGTGAGGGTAAGTATATTATTTCTTTAGAGGGGTAATTATTCCTCCAATCACCTTAGCATATCTTCAGGTGGACCAGCTCTACTTGGGGAGGGTGGGGTAGGGGAGTCCTGCCCAGGTGACTCACAGGTCTAGCCAGATTAGTTGTTGATTAGTTTTCTTTCGTCAATTTGACATAAACCTAAGTTATCTGAGAAGAGGTTATGACAACCGAAACAGTGTCTCCATTAAGATTCTCGTGTTAGCAAGCCTTTGGGGGCATTTTCTTGATTGCTGATTGATATGAAGGGCCCAGCATACTGTGGTCAGTGGTCCTGGGTGTATAAGAAAGCTGACTGAGCAAGCAAGTCAGGAGGAGCAGACTGTGAGCAGCACTCTTCCATGTGCCCTGCTTCAGTTCCTGCCTTGGTTCCCCAAGATGAGCTATGTAACCTGTAAGTCAACAACCCCCCACTCCCAGCCCAGTTGCTTTGATCTTAAGTGTTTTATCCCAGCAATAGGAAGCAAATCAGGACTGGAGGATATTAATAGTATATAATGTTCTGATCTTTGGAGCAGATCAGAATGTCATGTCTCCACCCGGAGCCATAGTATTTCATTCTTTCAGCCAGGAGGCATAGAAGGGGTGGTTTCACTGTTTTCCTTTCTAGTGTTACCAGGGCAACAGAAGGTGAGGTCCAAGCAGAACATGAGGGAGGGACCCATTTCCATTTGCTGCCTAGGCTGCTAACTCTTTTCTAGCTGTCTCACAGGAATCATTTCTTTTTCCTTCTATAAAAAATTACATTATTATTTGATGTGCATAGTGTTTTGTCTGCATGCATCTCTGTACCACCTGCTTGTCTGGTGGCTTGAACATCAGAAGTTGCTGGACTCCTGGGAACTTGAATTACAGACAGTGGTGTGCCATCATGTGGGTGCTGGGAATCAAACCTGCAGCCCTCTGATGGAATCTTCAGGCTAGCATCCTCTGTGAGCCCTCCAATCATCCCATTCCCACTGGTCGTGTTTCCTGTTTGATCCTGTCCGTACGTTCTTTCCGTTCCCTGCTTCCTTCTCTTCATTGCACAGAGACACATCCCTATCTGTTGTTCTTCTCTAGTAGGCTCCTTGTTTATGTGCCTGCTCATTCATTCATCCATCTAGAGTTCCCAGCTTTCCTTTTGAAGTTCTTAACTAAGTCTATAGAGATATAAAGTCAACTGTTATGACAGAGAAATTGTACTTTTTTATTTTGTTTTGTTTTGGTTTTTGAGACACTTTCTCTGTGTAGCTTTAGAGCCTGTTTTGTAGACCAGGTGAGCCTCAGACTCACAGAGATCCACCTGGCTCAGTCTCCTGACTGCTGGGATTAAAGGGATGTACCACCACCTCCAGACTGGAATTTTTTGGAACCTTTTTTTGGGTTGTTAGCCTCCTGAGTAAAATAATTTAACCACGGGGGTGTTGTAGCTCAGCAGTAGATCACTTGACCAACATGCATGAAGTCCTTCCTAGGTTCAATCCCTAGGGAGTAGGGGCCTTAAAAATCACCAACTCAGAAGAAGGCTCGAGGGCAGTTTTATCAGAATTTGAGAGGATGAGAACAGGGCAGACAAGCTGTGACAGCCGTGCCTTGTGAGTCAGGGTCCATGAAAGTGAGCAGATCCATCAGAGAGGCTGGTAAGAGCTGCACAGGGGAGAGAGCTGACAGTGTCCACTGTCAGGCAAGGATGTTTAGGACTTTGACTCATTTCCATAGAAGAGACAGAAAGGGAAAAGAAACAGTTGGGCTCTTTGAGGACAACTTGAAAGAGCAGTCAGGCTTGTCAGTGAAGATACGTAATCAGTTATACCGGGGGAGGGGCTTCTCGGGCACATTTACATTATCACGTTAAGAGAGTAATGATTCTTCCCGTCTGCCCAGTTTGTCTTCAGGTGAATCAGCTTTCGGTGGTCTCCCGCACAGGTGATGGGCAGGCCCAGTTGGATTACCTCCTAAAGGAGTTTCTATAGTATGTAATATTTAGGACAGTTTAGAATGGCATGTTTCTGTCCAGGGCCAGAGGCAACATTCTATTCTTTTGACCAGGAGGAAGCAACTTTCCCATAGTGGGCCTCAAAAAAGCCCTTAAGGCTCCATCTTCTCAAAGGGTATTTTGAATCCTAAGCAGGGGAGAAGCTGATTCTCCTCTTTCTATGATGTCAGGGAGCAGGGAGGTGGAGTCCAAAGCTCACTGTGAGTGTCTATTCTCAGTGACCTCGAAGCTGCTGCCTGACCAGCTACTGACAGTGTTGAGCACCGCTTACGGGGCCTCTGACCCCGTGAACTCCAGCTACAGAACAGAACATTTACAGTGGAGCTTCTCCAAGAAAGCTGTTTCCTGTTTCAGTGCTCCATCCCTCTTAATTACCTGTCTCCTGCTTCTTTCACTTCTTTCTGGCCCTCCATGGGTCATGTATACATGTTCTGCAGGGCGCACAGTGACTTCCCTGGAAGATCCTGACGTCCTTTGTGCGGGTCTAGCCATACCCCTGGGAAACTTGCTTCTTTTGGATGGAGGGCCTCATCAATGTATCTGTCAGCATCTCTGATGGCCAACTGTGGAGAACAAGGCTTTCTCAGTGCTAAGGCCTCTTCCTCCGTACATTACCAAAGATTGCTTTTTGGACCTTCCCTGTCAAGCTGAAAATGCATTGGGGTTTCCTTTTGAAATCATTTTGGCTGCAGGATAGATCCCTGCAGTAAATAATCGGCGGCTAGCACACCTCAAAGACCTGTGCTGTGCTTCTTTCAGAAGTGATGAGTGCTTAGATGAATCCATGTTCTTAAATTTCTTATGGTACTGGGGATTGAACCTTAAGGGCCCTTGCTCCTGTCCTGCCGTGCCCACCCATACTCCCCACTCTGTCATGTAAAGTCCTGTTCATCTAAATGCTTTTCAGTGCTGGCAATATGGTAGGCAGTTATAGCCTTTATGGAAAATTCCTCGGTTTTTACACTTGAAATAGAAAACCTTAAAATCCTTTAAAGGTTGGCCAAGCGTGGTTGGTACACACCCATGATGCTAGCACCTGGGAGTTGCAGGCTGGAAGATCAGTAGGGGGAGAACAGCCTCTGGTGTGTGGTGAGATCGAACCCAGCTTAGGCTGCAGGAGACCCTGTCTTGAAACAAAACAAAGCTCCCAAACCAAAAACCTGGAGTGTGTGCTGCTAGTATAATGTTTACCTTGATGCCACTGGGTCTGTGGACAAGTTGGCTTCTCCAGTTTTAATTTATTTGTCATTTCTCTCAGTGCTTAGAAAATAGCCTGACTGGTTAGTCCTTCGTATTTCCTCACACCCTGGCCTCTCAGCCCAACAGTATTTACTCAAGTTATGTCTTCATGATGGCAGGCCATTAGTTCCTGTGCCTAGCTTCTTCAGGAGAAATTATTTGTCAGTGTTGAAGGTTGGAGGAAAAAGTGAGGTCTAATTCTTGTAGGTGCTAACATTTCGAGGAGACAGAATGTAAACTAAAAATGTACAAGCCACAGGTAGTCTCAGAAGCACGCTGGACCTTGATTGGTACCATGCTAAGACAGGCAGGCAGGGAGGCTTTCCTCAGGTAGGCAGAGCTAGGCCTTAGGAGGTGAGGAAACAGGATGATGGATGAGTTACTATTCCAGGAGGAAGGAACTGCTCCGGCGGTTAACGGGGCAGTCTTAGTGAGCCCTATGATAGGAGCAGATAGGCTAAGGCAAGGCTGTTACAGAAAAGGCATACTGCTGACTGGAGCAGGACAGCCAAGAGTTCCTCTGACACAGGGATGAGTCTCCTGCTGTTAATTTTAGTGCATTGCTGGTTTCTGTTCAAGTCTTTCATGGTCCAAGATGGCACCAGCCAGCACAGAGATGGAGGGAAAGACAAAGGGGGTCCTGTGGAATTAGCAGTTTTCAGGGATTTTCTCCATTATGTTGCTTTATCTCAATGGCTACGCTTTGTTCACATGTTCTCTTTTAGCTACAAGGAAGGCTGGGAAATGTAGTTTTGTTGTGACAATTGAATACACATAAAATGTTGATTCTATTACTAAGCTATATGGGCTCTTCCGTCACAAAGGTCTGGATGCCAAAACTCATGTTGCTGTACAAGAGATGTGTTAGGACTGTGCCAGCATAAAAGGAAAGAGAGTGGCTGGAAAGTTCTGTAAATAACAAATCAATAATAAATATGTGTGGGGACCTAGTGGACAGCAGGGACAGCCTAAAGAAGCCAACCCAGTCTTTCTTTAAAATGGTCCAGTTAGATAGAGGTTTCCTTCAAGATATCCTGGTTAATTTACGTTGAATGTCTTCAGAACCCATAGTGTTAGAGGTGTCAGTGGCAGGTGTGCTAAGGTGGCTAAGGAAAGCAAGAAGATGTATCGGTGGAGATGGAGTCATGCCTAAAGTTGTTCTTTTAGTAATAACTTGATGGTTTGCTCCGTGAGATTACAGGCAGTTCCAAGAACAGAGCGATGCCTTTGATTCTGAGTTTGCTCTCCTGCCTGGGCTTGTTTGAGTACCTGCGCCTTGAACTCAGCAGGAGGCAGTAAATACAGGCAGAGCTCTTGGCTGGTCTTGTATCCCTGCTCTTAGAGCCTGCTCCTAGGGTGTGTGGGCTCTCCTCTGGACCCTAGAGGCTCTAGTCCAGTGTTCCCCTCCACTTACTGGAGCTCTTTGAAGTGTCTCTTAGAAGGCGACTGTCTTCCTCTGGGGACAAGACCTATAAGTGATTTAACTAATGTCATTAACTAGAAGACACCCAGGTAGCAGGACCTTTGTATATGCCGTTTTTAGAAAGAAATGTCAAGTCTTGTGAGCGCTGACTTCAGGCTCCCTGGCACAGAGCCAGGATGTAGACCCGTCTTCCCCCACCCCCAAGCACTGCTGGTGTAAGTCCTAAGATGCTGGATGAATCAGCTGTAGATGATGTCATATAAGGCAACAGATAGTGTTTGTAGCTAAGCCCCAGAAGACCTCAAAGAACACTTAGTTTGCAAAGTGAAAATTAGGCTTTTTATTTGCAAAGCAAGGTAACCTCCCTTCATTTTAGGAATGGCCCATGAAGGCTGGACCTGCTTGTGTACTGGACGGGGACTAACCGGGTGATGATTTCCTAGCCGGTCCTCAGAATGGGGATGGGAGGAGAAGAGGCACTTCCATTCTGTGGGCCAGGCAGACCATGTCAGGTAGTGATTCACGTGGTGAGGGGAGTTAGAAGGGGAAGGCAGTCCAATGCGGCAGGAAGAAGGGAGTGGAGGAGACTTTTCGGGGGAGCTCACTAGGCATGCCTTGGATAGCAAGTGGGATAAAGCTCTGCAAAGACGGTAACAGCCGGGAATGCCCCAAGAGGAACAAGAAGGCTTCAGGAAGTATATTAGAAACAGGAGAACTGGACATTTAAAGGGATCGGAGCAGAGAACTACCTTTAGAGGTTTCTGTTGTGCTGGCGGTTTTTCTGGTTTGTTTCCAGGTCAGAATCTGTAAGCACAGGTATAGGGACACATTTGGGCGGGGATGTAGGTGAGGAGTTTGACAATGTTCCGTTTGAATTAGGGTTTTGTTATTACAGAGTCTTACCATGTAGCCCCAGCTAGTCTCCAACTCACAAAAATATCCATCTGCCTCAGTATCTTGAGTGCTGGGATTAAAGACGTACACTACCATGTTCAGTGTTAATGTTTCTTGTTTCTTTCTCTCAATAGTTTTTAAATATGAAAAATAGAGTCATTAAATTGGAAGTTTGATATGTGAGCTTAAGTTCAATGAGAAGTTGGAGTACAGGTGTAAGCTAGGGACTCGTAGATAATGGAAATGAGAATTCCTGGATTACCTCTCAGAACTCTGTCTCAGCTCTTTGCATTCTGCAATAAGGACGTAACCTGTAAATGTGTCTCCGATATGAGAAAATGCACTTCGGTACACATCCATTTAGCATCCCATTTAGCCAAGTCCCCCTGCCCCAAGACTTCTGTGAGTTCCCTGCCATCTGGTCCCTGTCCAGAGAAGGATTTTTCTTGTATATGTGTCTCCATAGCAACGAGTTTGCAGTTGATATGGAAAGTAAGCAGTTGCCTTAGCAACGGAGTTAGTGATGTGGTGGCTCCCCTGCTTTCCTGGAGTGGAGGGTGAGCTGACCAAACTACTTCAAAGGCTGGCCCTACTGGTGTACAAAATTAGCCTCGCTTTGAGATTGCAGCCCTCTCCTCTTCCAGAGGAAAGGCACTCTTGTGGTAATAAGTCAGACAAAAGTAGTTGCTGAAATCAGACGAAAGTAGTTGCTGTCAGTTGAAATAGATTATAAGAGGGTTTCCCTAGAAGAACAGTTTTGTTTGCCTTGACAAAATGCTGCCATCAGGGCATATTTGGCGGCAAGGAAAAGAAAGCCACCTCAGTTGGCTTGAGTAAAAGAACGTCTCTCCCAGGGATATAATAATCAGTCCAATAGGCCAGAGTCCAAGAGCAACACGGCTTACCTCAGGTCTTGTGTGGCTGGAACTGCTCCTGTGACTACATGGACATTCTGCACTGCCTTTCTCTGGGATCTGGTCTGGCCTTCTGGCTTCTTCACTGTGGCTCTCAATGTCTGTTAGCTCCCACCCGTGTCTTACTTTCCTGGAATGTCTGTGTCCGCCTCTGTGATAGGTGGTCCAGTCCCAGAGTACAGTTGAATGGTGCACTCACCTTTGTGTGGTGTGCTTATCGTCATTTCATATACTAAGACTTGCTCTCCTGGGTCAGGTGTTCAGCGCTGAGCAGATCAGGCAGGTCTGTGGATTCAGGAATGCTCGCTCTTGGGAAGGCTGTCTTTCTGGGGCTCTGTAGAGTGAGACCTCGTCTGGTGACACATATCTGTAATGTCATCCTTGAACTCTGGAGGCCGAGGCAGGAGGATGTCAGGTTCAAGGCCAACCTGGGCTGCAAAGTAAGACTTTATTCCCAAAACAAACAAACAGCAAAACACTCACTTCTGAGGCTTCGGTGCTCAGGGCTTTCGCAGGTGAAAGCTGCGAAATATTAGGACAGTCCTGAGAAGACCCTGTTCTGCTTCTTTACAGTGATGTAAGTTAGACTTAATGTCCAGTTTGACAGGACTGAGAGTCACATGGGAAGACAGTCTCAGTGATAAACTGTCTAGATCAGGTTGCCTGTGGGCATGTATGTGTGGATTATGTTGATTACACTTGCCCACTATGGGTGACACCATTCCCTAGGCTTGGGGTCCAGGGTTAGGTAAAAAGGAGAAATCTAGCTGAGGAGTTAACTCAGCATTCTCTCTGTGCTCTCGCTACTTCAAGTTCCTGTAATGATGGACTGTGACCTGGAATTGTGAGAGGAAGTAAACCTTGCTTCCCCTAAAACCCTTTTCCTCTTATTGTTTAATCTCAGCACCTGTAAAGGAAACTAAGTTACATGTCAGTGATGCTTTCACCTTTCTATCATTTCCATAGACCTGCAGTGGCTGTCCCCCAACAGCCTCAGCTTTCTTTGGTGTCTTCTTCCCCCTGCCAGCCTCCCTCCCATGTCCTATAGTCATGAGGTTGAGTGACTCTGAGAAATTAGGAGCTCAGAGTCCCTGATCCAGGCAGGAATAAATGCCAGCTGTCTAATACACATTGTCCTAATTTTCCAGATCAAGAGATTGAGCAATTGTCTTGACCACTATGTACCAACCCATGTCATCATACTATTTTCAAAATGGGGAGAAATGTGATTGATTATTCTATGCCAAGGACTAGTGATACAGAAATCTCACAAAACTCTGGTAGTCAAGACTGGATGAAAATTAAAATAGACCGGGAAGGCATTGGGTGATTGCCAAGGGGTTGGCCAGTGGCCAGAGTTCCATGGGTTGGAGCTGTGGAAGAGCAAATGGCCCGTCCTGGATAGCAGTGCCACTGGAGGAGCCTGAGGAGGAGATAGGACAGCATTAGCCGCTGTCTTCTGAGGCTCAGTGCAGGGGCTGTGAGGATGTCCCTCAGGCCATCGACACTGCTTGGGCACAGAGGTGGAAATGACACAGAGTGTGAAATTGGGAACAAAAATTTCTACAGGGGTTTGTTGGCGCTCTTTAGAATGGTGAGAGCCATTTGTATTTAGGGTCTCAGCTTCCCAGCAACTGTAAATTAGCTAGCACAGGCTTTTTACACAGGGGGATTGGAGGTTCAGAGAGCATCAAAGACTGGGCCAGGCTCGGGGCTGCCTTCTGAGTCTTTCTTCAGTTTTGAAGCAGATGGTTCCTGTGGGAAAGGGGCCAAGGTGTGCTGTAACCTTTTGAATGATGTACTGAGTGAGGAGCTGGGACTCTCTACTGGAGGCAGTAGGCTGGGGACCTGGTTCAGTGTGGAGCCCAGAGCTGTTCCTGAGTGCAGGGTAACATAATGGCCATTCCCCTGGTGCCTTAACTACTTCTACGTCAACACTTCTTATTGCCTGGAAATTCATAGAGAAAAAGGCCACAGCTGCTACTGAATGCTGACCCATAGAGTTATCCAGTATGGATCAGATTATTTTTTCTTTATTTCTGTTTTTGTAATCTGTTTTCCTTCTGTTGAAAATGGATTTTTCTTCCACATAGCCCACCCCATCAGTCTCTTCTCCCCTCCTCTCTCTCTCCCTCCCATCCGGATCCACCCCTCTACTGTCTCTCATAAGAAAACAGACAGGCTTCCAATGGATACTGTAAAATATAAGAAGATAAAACAAAAACTAACACACCAGAATTGGGCAAAGCAAGTAATCAAAAGGAAGAGAATGCTCAAGTAACAGAGACCCGCTCATTCACACACTTAGGAACCCCCAAAACACCAAATTGGAAGCCACAAGATATACGCCAAGGCCTTGTAAGGTAAAAAGAGAGAAGGAAAAAATAAAAATAAAATAAAATGAAAACATAAAAAAAAAGAAAAAAAATTTAAAAGGAAAAGTCCTGTCATGATATTATGAGATAAGGAACCTCCAAAGGTGGCTAGGGTTTGTTTGCTGTAGGCAGTCTGGTCTGCTAGTGACATGTAGCCTACCCTTAAGAGGAGTTTATTTCCCCAGTGAAATGCCCTTGGAGGAAATCAGTTTGCAAGCAGCCATTGATTGGAGATAGCTTCTAGGTTATAGATGGGGCCATGTGTCCATTTCTCCTTTCAGCTCTGGGGCCCCATCTGGTGCAGACTCGCTCGGGCACCACGCATGCTGCCTCATTCCATTAATTGAGTTCATATGTGTCGATTTAGAGGGTCTTGTTTCCCTGGTTTCCTCCATCTTGTCTGCCTCTTACACTCTTCCTGCCTCCTCTTCTGTAGGGTCTCCGAGCCCCTAGGGAAGGGATTTGATGGAGACATTACATTTTGAGCTGAGTGTATGGACCAGATTTCTATTCAACCAGAAAAAAGTCTTGGGGAGCTGGTTTCTTATTTTAAATATATTGTTCTTATTTTTCTTTAGTGATTCTTATTTTGACGGATCATGGGTTTGTACTGTTGGTGTGAATCTGTTAGCATCTTGTGGTCTGTAATGTACAGTGTAACTCTCAAAGGATTAATGTAAATATCATATGTATCATCAACTATAATCTATGTGGCTTTATTCTGATTCTCTCATCACCCCCCCCCCCGAGTCCCATAGTTAGATTGTTTTACAGCAAATCTGAGACATTGCTGACTATGTCAGCAAGCATCTATATTACAAGAGGATTTAAAGATACATGTAGCCTCAAAGCAGCTGTAACATCTAACTTCATCCCTGTTTATCATACAAACTTAGTGTCAGAAAGTACCTGATTGTTTAACAACAAAATTCTTAGTGTTTCATTCAAATTAGAAATCAAAAAACCAACAAGTTCTTCAGTAGCCCTCACTGGATGGACCTTTTGCTCTCTTGTTGATCAGTGCCCCTTGCTTGTCTCCCTGCCCTCATTTCTCCCAATTTTTTATTCTCCAGGCCTTGTGCTGTGATCAGGACCCCCCCCCCCCAGAGGCACTGACTTATGACTGTACACACTATCCCTTTGCTTGGACACTCTTTCTCCCTTTCCTGCATTAGGTGCCACATCTCTACATGGAAAACTCAGCTGACCCCATACCTGTGCTGTGGGATTATGCTCTTGTACATTGTAACATCTCCTAGGGAGACGCTGAGGGATGAGAGTACTGCTCTGAGAAAAGGTACTAATCCATGTAGCGAATCATAGGTTAGTTTAAGAGTTAGCAAGTAATATGCCTGAGCCATAGACCAAATAGAATGCAATTAATATAAGCTTTTGTGTGTTGCTTTGGGCCTAAGCAGCTGTGGGACTGTGGGTCCAGACCTCAGGGCTAGGCCAGGCCACAAACTTCTTACTACAAATGGCACCCCGTGTTGTGCGCCAGATGTAGCTGGTAATTAATCACTGGCAATTGATTAAAAGGTTAATATTTATTAAGGGGGTTAATGGCAATTTACAATACCAAGATGAAACAAGAAGGCTGAGACGATCCATTCAAGGGAACGGAACAGGTCTTCCAAGGGAAGTAGAGAGCATGCAAATGTGTATCCTGATTTTAAGCTGCTTCTAGCCACACCTCAATGCTGCAACCTCAATGGTTATAGGTGAATTTCATGCCTACCTTGGCCAATAGGCCATGTCTCTAGGTCAGAATGATACAATTGCTCCCCACTGTTAGACTCAGTTATTTAAGGTTTATTTCATTGTTATTTGTGTGCATGCATGTAAGTGCATGTGTATATGGGTGCCCTGGAAGCCAGTCCTTGGAACTAGAGATACAGGCTCTTGTGAACCACCCACTGTGGGTGCTAGGAATTGAATTCAGGTGTTCTGCAGGAGCAGCAAACTCTCTCAGCTGCTGATCCAGCTCTGTAGCCAATCTCTCCACATCTGCTCCCACATGGTCTTTCCATTATTTTACAACATGTACTTTGCAGTGAATTATCTGTCCCTTCCCTGTACTTCTCTCCCCACCTGAGACAGAGGGTAGGAAATGCATCTGTTTTGGGTCCCTCTTGTGTATGGGACCAAGTATGAACCCTGGCAAATGGTAGGTCCTCGTGAAATATCTTATGACTTAATGGAGAAGCCACAGTAGTTAATTCAAGCATTTTATAAAGCATAAGTTGAGTCCTAGAACACTTGAGCATTGGCCATCACACACAAGGGATGGAAGGCTCTGTAGGACTTGCTTCCCCTATGCAGAACACTGCTCCTGGTTTTGTGTGTGTGTGTGTGTGTGTGTGTGTGTGTGTGTGCGCGCGCGCGCGCGCGCGCGCGCGTGTGTGTATGCTTAACGCCATGTTCTCTTCTCCTATGGGTCTGTCCTAATTGGTGGCCTCTTCCCATCTCTGATGGCCAGCAGACACGCCCCTTCCTCTTGTTCCAAGTACTGCCACATTTGTCATAGGTAGCTGCAAGAAGACCCAGGACCGCATGTGCTGATGTGAGAGTTATTTCAGGGAGAAGAAAGCCAGTTCAGAGACTGGCATGTAGCACTGGCCCCTTCCATGTGCCAGTTCTTAGTGATGTCAGTGGTCTGACTCTGTTAAAGAGACAGGGTAACAAGCCCCTCTTGGCTGGCGACATTCTCTTTAAAGCTTTTGTGGGGTTTTGTTGAGATCCCAGAGGGTGACGTGATACACTAAGAGTCTAAGGTCAGTGGAGGTAGATGCTAAACACCACACAGTTGTGCAGAGGACCAGCTCTCCTGCCTCTGTCTGATGCTTTTTCCTCTCCCTTTCCTCAAGGACTCTGATTAACTGGGAAGGGACATGACCTTGTGATATTTACATGTGCTTCGTTTTCCTTTGTCTATCTTTCATGGTATTGTCAAATACACTGTTTTTTAATAAGTGATTTATCATTTCTATTGTGATCTCTGAGACTGTTCAAACTTGTATCATTCTATGTTTCATTAATTGCATAGAATGTTCTGGAAGGCTAGTCTTTGCCTGAGTCTGTATGTGGTGTTATGTCAACTGTGAGTTGGCACTTAGTGGCTGGTGAAATGCACACGGGTCCTTTCTGTGAGCACAGGGTGTGTTTGTTCCTTCTGGTATTAGGTAGAGAGTTCTAAAGTTTATCAGAAGGAATGAAATGACAAGTGTGACCCATGAGGGTATTTTTTGTTGTTGTTTATAGATTTTACCCAAATATCTGTTTTGATGAAGTCTGTGTTCATTAGGTTTGGTCTCTGGCTTATTTTTAAGGGCTTCCTCCATCTGTGGAGATAAATTTGAAAAGATTACTTTCCAGAAATGAGATTCATAAGCAACAGTACTGTTATCATTCCTAAGTGGTAGGTACCCTAAACTTCTTAGAATTCATTCATTCATTCAGCCAGTGTGGATCTAATGCATTAGAACAGGCTTGTGTCAGACACAATGGAGGAAGATGAGGGTGTAGACCCTGCCTCAAGGAAATTCCAGCCTAATGGGAGAGCCCACCTAGAGGTAGTGGTTGTGTAAGGTAGCATGTGCCCTTGGGATGTGCTGTAGGAGGATAAAAGGTGACTGCTACTTCAGGGTTCTTGTGCAGATTGATGTCAGAGAAAGTGCGGGTGACTCAGTGTGCTGGCCTGGTGTCAGGAGGTCCCGGTTCTAGAGCTGACTTGGTTGGACCAGCTCAGTCCTTGGGGCCTGCTGGCTGTCCCGTTGCCCGTGTCGTGTTGTACAGTCAGCAGGTGGGAGCCAGCTCTTCTGAACGTGAGGTCTTAAGGGACTCCTGGCTTAGGTAAGGACAGTGACATGAAGTATCTTTCTCTTTCCTACTGGAGTTCTAAGGGCAGCTGTCACTGTGCAGGCCCCATAATATGCACAGACGTCTGGCCAGGTGTTGTAGTCTGACTCATTGACCAAGAGCTATGGTGTTTGTCATTTCTGCCTCCTCCACTTTCTCTACACTTCTTATTGTCACCCATCTAAGACGTGTTAGGTGTGGTCGGGCCTCAGAAAGTTTCTGGTGTAGACAGGCTGGGCCTCTGAATTGTCAGTTCTCCTTTTCCTTCTTGGTGGCTGCCGTTCTGTCTTTTCTGCCTCTGTGAGGTGTGGCTGATTGCCAGATGTGTTACCTGCCTTGAGTTTTCTGAAGGCAGTCCTGGCTGATCCCTCCACTGTGTGAAATCTTTGGCCCATACAGTTTGTGCTGTTTATTTTGCCCTGGTATGGAGGAGCATCACAAATGACAGGTGGGCAGGTCCTGTACCTCTGGGCCATGGCAGATGATGGGCGATGATTATCTTCAGCATTTTCGTGATGACCACAGGGAATTTCAAATCACAACTTCAGACAGGAGCTTAGTCACATGGTCTCATTGTTCGAGTTCCCAGGGTGCTTTGCATTTATTTTCCTAAGTGGGACTTGAGGGCTAAGTTGAGTTCCTCAGCAATATGTATTTATCACCTTATTATCCAAGCCTCTGGTCCCTGTGAATGTGACCTTCTGTGGAAATGGGTCTTTGAAGATGTAATCTAGCTTAAGTAGATTTGGATGGTCCCTACTTATGTATAGAGGAAAGACACCCAGACACACATGGGAGAATGCCATGTGAGGTTAGGGGCAAGCTTCTAGATACTTTTGAGTAGCCTTGATACCCAGCCTTGGAATCTTTTTGGACTGTGATCCTAGGAAGTCAATACAGTAGTAAAATAAAGTAGCAAGGGTAAGGGTGCCTGCCCCTGCCAAGACTAGTGGCACAAAGACACCTCCCCCTGCTTCAGGAAAGGTCCTTGGACTTGAGGCAGGCAGGAGCTGTGTCTTTTCATAGTAGATGGGAGACTCAGGCTGAGAGAGGTGTTCGTAGCACTTAGTGGGGCTGGTGGTATATTTGGATCTGGATCCTGGTCTGTCTCCTGAGCTTAGACCTTATCAGGCTTCTCAACACTGTCTATTCAGGGGAGTTCATTTGGAACCTGACTGCATTTGCATAGAAAAGGCACAAGCCACAGAGCGGGGAGCAGAGGGCTTGGGTGTGTTTTCCTCATGGCTCCGCAGGCAGGCACTGATGATAATTAGGGAGAGCTGGGGGGTTCCACTGTACCTGCTTCAAGGTGCATGGTCGTCTGGCATGGGGCTGTGTCTGGGACCCTTGCTTATATGCCAAGCACTCAGATTACCCTTGTATTATTGTAAATGACTGCTCCAGTCATTGACTTGCTTTTGCGTGCTTTCTTCTTTCATCCTCCTGCACGCCCCCCCCCTCCTCCAAATGAAAGCAGCATTTTTAAAAGACCTTTTTTTTATTCCCTGTGTCAGAGCAAGATAGTAGGGAGAATGGCTTTTTTTTTTTTTATTGGTTTGCAGATTTTATCCTATTTTAAAAACTTAGAAAATTACCCTGCCAAAGTCCAGGATCATTGAATTTTTGGGAAGACACCCTTCTTCTCACTGTGCCCTAGACTGCTTTTGAAGTACTCTAGGCCAGACTTGACCTCTGTAGTCCTCTAGTGCTGAGTTCCCACCTTGCAGGGTCAGCTGCTTCCTCTGACCAGCCTCAGTTCTGTCCAAGGTCAGTGCACTGAACCTGTAAGATAGTTCCTTGCTTCTTGGATATTGGACACATTCAATGTCCAGCATCTCTGAAGAGGTAAATTCAATAAAGGTGCCTTGTGTGGAGTCAGCAGCTCTGGTTTGGGGAGCATCTTCCTCCACAGATAGTCCTTTGGGCAGGAGCATGCAGTCACGAGCTCCGGCTTGCACAACTGTGAATGCTGGAGTCAGATGGCCTCTTGGTACGGAATGGAGGGCCTGGCTAGAGTCCTCTGGAGTTTTGAATGTATTGACTGCGTTGTTCTTGATGATATAATGTTTGCATGACCTCAGTTTACTGAGCATCTGAAGGCACTTTTGTTGAGTTTAGTAATAGCTTGTTATTTCTGAGAGGCACTTGTGCTCTGGACCATAGGCTGCTTTTGGAGGATGGGGCTCACTGCTGTCTTTGAGAGACAAGGCCCAGGCAGGGTTGGTACTGGAAGCTGGAGTAGGTTCAGTGTGACCTTGTGGGTCTCAAACCCTGAACAAACAGCTAACTGAGATGCCTATTGACATATAAAAGCGAATGCTCCAAAGCTTCTTCCAGCATCCCTCAGTCTCACCTGTCACAGGGTCCTCCTGGCTAGCATACCCCAAACACCTACTCTAATGTCATTTTCCTCCCCCAGCCCTTCTGCCCTTAAATACCTCTGTCATTTTTGACTACATCAGTCTTTTGGCCCAGGCTGCTCCTTTTGGTCAGCAGCTCCTTTCTTGCTCTCCTAGCTCTCTCTGTTTTCAAGAGCAGGCTCAGACTGACCATGTTCACTCTGAACTTTTCCAGACACCTCTAAATGTTTTCTTCCTCATACTTCCAATAAATCTTTTCCTCCATCATACCTAGGAACAGTTATGTTCTTTTTTTTTATTCATTCATTTACAACCCCTTTCTTTCTTTAAAATTTATTTATTATGTATACAGTATACAGAAGAGGGTACTAGATGTCATCATAGATGGTTGTGAGCCACCACGTGGTTGCTGGGAATTGAACTCAGGACCTCTGGAAGAACAGTCAATGCTCTTAACCTCTGAACCATCTCTCCAGCTCCACAACCCCTTTCTCTTAAGGTTTTTTGTTTTGTTTTGTTTTGTTTTTTGCTTGTTTGTTTGTTTTTTTGAGTCATGGAGATGTGCCCAAAGAGACTGAAGATAAGTAAATACAGTTTCCTACATACCTGGCCCTGGAATACAGCAGGCTGGATCCATTGTTCACCTTAGGGGCTGGAGAGCAAACTTTCTGGAAACAGTGGCTACTTGAGCTCAGCCATTGGGATGCTTTCTGAAGTCGAAAGCCCAGGAGCTGTCTGGGTTAGCCTGCGAGTGTCTTCCTCCTCCACTGGCCTGGCTCCCATCCTTCAGGAGTTCACTTCAAAGCAGCGCTGAGACCCAGGACCTAGTCAGTTTCTGGAGATTTGGTCATAGGAACTGATTCAATTACTCCAGTGCTTCTTTGGACCGTTTTTATTTTCTTTAATACCTGGTATTTTATTTTGCTAGGCTTTCCCCCGCTAGAATAAAGGCACATTTAATAATAAGACTTTTCTACCACCTAATACAAAATGATACTGCTTGTCAGTTTGAAGAAAAAGCAAATTGTCTGCTTGGTATTTTGGGATTTTCCCTTTTTTTCCCCCTCAGAAGGGGAGGGGGAGCAGCTTAGAGAAAATCCCTGAACACAGTCTCCCGATTGAAAAATATATTAGTGGGTTTTGCTGCTCTATCATTTTCTTACACTCACAGTTTTCCTCATTTGAGAGAATACATTTCTAGCTTTCTCATTTTTGAAAAAGCAATACCAAAAACAGATTTTTTTTTTTTGGGGTTTACAAATAGGAAATCTTTTTTTTTTTTAAATGAAATTGTAGCATTGGAAAGGACTATGCTTGGATGCATGCCTCAGCTGGGGTCACTTCTCTTAGGCTTCCATGGTGAATTTGCTAAGATCACACACTGAAGTTTTCAAACTACACTTGTGTGGCTGAGTTGGCTACATCATCAGCAAGACCCCTCTGAACCTGTTATTCCCCACCCCCCAATACTCGTTGTCAGCCATGATTCTGGTTTCTCCATAGGAGCCACTGACCCAGCAGGTGGGGCCTGGCTCTGCCTTGCAAAGTTCACCGTGTTACATTCTAAGCCTGGAACCTGCTTTCCTAGACCTGACATGAGTCTCTTTTCTGTTTGTCCAGGCCAGTTCCTTCCTGTGGGCTCCACATAGAGCCCACCTCTCATTAACCTGTTTCCAGCCTTAAATTCTCTGTCACTGATCAGTTTGTGACATGCTTTGCCGTGCCCTGTCACTAACAGACTAAAGAGCATTACAGGTGATTTGGGGGGGAGGCAGGCACTCAAGTGAGAGACTCCTTGATCACCCTGCATCCTTGAGCAATAACAGTGTTTTGCGTTTCCATCTGTGATACGGGAATAATGATTCTTTACCATGGTTGTTGAAAGAGTGACATAATCCCTACACAGCAGTAGACATGATAAGTGCCATACTGATGACCATTGTGTGTGTATGTGTGTATTGGTGCTATGGGTAACTTGTGTCCTTCCAAAATTTATATGGAGGGGCCCTAAGCTCTGTGCATTTGAGGTGGGGCATTTAGAGGGGAATTCAAATGAGGCTGTAAGAATGGTTGCCTTGTAAGAGGTGAGAGAGTTGGGGATTCCCTCTCACCTGTGTGGTCTTGTGCACACACACAGATCAAGGCCATGTGAGGACAGCAATGGCAGGCCGCTGTCTTGGTGCCAGGGAGCTCATTCTTATCAGCAAGTAGATCTGCCAGCTGGACTTCAGCTTTCAGAACAGAGAGAAATGTCTGTTGTGTGATCCACCCAGTCAGTCTGTGGTATTTTGTTATGGCAGCCACTACAATACAGCTCACCTTTGCCCTAATTAGAGGCCACTTTGTTGAGGTGACTGTTCATCACGTCTGCTGCATTTCACAGGAAGCAGGTGACAGTTGATGCTTTGGGGATGCTGTCATTTTCTCTTCAATGGCCTCAATGAATGTTCTTTTTATAACAGATGAATCTGGGGTGGGGTATCTCCCAGACACTCTGCATTTGGAGATCTGAGTGTTTGGCTTACTCATGATGCTTTCAGGCAGCCAGGGTGTTTGTATGTGAGCCTATACCCATGGACTTGCTGCCTGGAGGAGAAAGGATGGGAGGATCTGATTTTCAGTGTTGATTGTTTGAGCTCCTTTGAAAAAGATTAGAGATGAGGTGTCTAACTTAAGTTGCAGGTGATAGGATTATAATATTTAGACCCAGAACCCGACATATAGACATTGGCCAATACTCCCTAATCGCATGTTTATGACTTTACATTGTACTTTCTTATCTATCTATCTATCTATCTATCATCTATCCATCTATCTATCTATCTACCTATCTATCTCTGTGTGTGTGAAAGTCTGAGGTCAACCCTGGATGTTGGTCCTCATCTTTCACATTGTTTGAGAAAATTCCCATTGTCTATCTGCTGGACTTTGTCAGATAGTTTAACTGGGTCTTAGGCGTCTGGGGTTCTACCACGGCTTCCCATCTCCCTGTAAGAGCACTGTCATTATAGATGCTTACAATGTACTGCACATCTTTTACATGGGCTATGAGGATTTGAACTCAGGTCCCCGTACATGCACAGTAAATGGGTCTTATTCCCAGCTCTTTACCTTTTTGTAATAAGGATTCCCATATGGCGTAGGATGCATTGCAAATGGGCCATTGAAAATAGGCAAACCCTGCAGAGACAAGAGAAAGCAATGTTCCAGATTCTTAGAACTGCTTTATTTGTTGAGACTGAGTGTCTTGCCAGTCAAGGCAAAGTACAAAGTAGAAAGTTATCTTCCCTGGTAAAAAATGCACAGAATTCACTGGTCTTTTTCCTCCATGGAACATAAAACCTTGTACTTTATAGCTCTCACGGTACCGTCACTGTTCAGGAAGCAATCAACATTGCCATTCAGTCTGTCTCTGTACGGTGGCACCTTGTCTCAGAATTTCCCTACCTGCCTGGGCAGGACCATGTCCACAGTGGAACCACGGGCTACGTTTCTCAAAGTCTGTGCCTCCATGTTGCCTCATGCTACCATTTACAGCTAGTGGTAGGGGTATGGCTAATTTCCTGAAAGCTGGTTGGCTAGTTGGTTTGCTTTATGTTTTTAAAATCAAGATTAGAAAATGGTTTTCCAAGAGGTTGTATTCTGTTTTTCTGGATGGAAATCTTCAGCTAGTTTTTAGTGTCTCTTTACTGCCATTGGCTTGTGTGTAAGAAGAGAAAGCTGACCATCTCATGATATCAGTGGGCAGGGCTACTTGTCTGGTTTGGCGTCGGGAGATTTGAGTTCTAACCCTGTTTCCTCTGCTAGGTAGAGGTTAGGCTTGAACCCTTGAGAGTCTGTTTTTTCATTTGTTAAGCGGATAGGCTACGGAGCATATGTCAGTGGAGTTCATCTCCAGCTCTGCATCCCATGTACATCAGTGGAGTTCATCTCCAGCTCTGCATCCCATGTCCTGATGGGCATCTCTCAGTAGTCATGAGCCCCTACTCTGGCTCTCATTCTTAGAAGCCACCAGTGGTCCTTTAGGATTGGTTTCAGAGAGAAAAAGCATTTGATAGCAATGCAAAGCCTTTGTGGTTCTTGTAGCTTGGATGACTAGCCATTTCTCAGATTTTCCTCCATTGTCACTATAGTGGGCTGAGGATTCACCTACTACCAGATTCATGTGTGTCCACCTGGTGGCTCAGAATGTGTGACTTTACTTCACAATAAGGTCCTTGCTGACAAGATCAGTTAAAATGAATTAGACTGAACTCTAAGTTCAATGGCTAGTGTTTCTACAAGGAAATGAAGGCCGGCAAGATAATTTGGGGAGTTAAAGTACCTGCTGCCAAGCTTGACCTGAGTTAGATTCTTACAAACCACAGGGTGGAAGGAGAAAATCTCTCATAGCTTCTCTGACCTCTGCATGTGTACTGTGCTGTTCCTCTGACCCCAATAAATATGTGTAATAGACACAGAGTGGAAAGTGATGCTACCACAGAAGGTACAGCCACACCCAAGGAGCATCAGGTCTTACAGAAGGCCACCAGGAACTAGGCATTGTCCAGAAAGACAGTCCTTGAAGCCTTGAGGAGCATGCCCTGATGGCTCCTTGATTTCAGATTTCTAGCCAAGGAGAAAATAAATGTTTTTTGTTTGGTTGGTTTTTTAAGCCACTGAGTTAACACTAATCAGTTACCAAAGTCTACAGAATTTATACACTCAACGCTATTTTTATTTAAAACCCACCGCCCCCTTTCCTCTCTGAGGCTTGTATGTCACTCCACACATCATCTAGAGAAGCCCAACATGTCTGATGATGTCACTGTGCCACACATTGTGGAAAGAACATGACATTTCTTTCACCGTTAGTAAAAATTTAGACATTGATAAAAAGCTTGCTTTCCCAATTAATAGATGAAAGCATATGAATCACTTTATGTTTTCGTGAGACATATGTTTAGCTTTGACTCCCTGAGGTCTTATTGAAATCATCGGGAACCTGGCCTCTGCAGTGTGATTTCACAGATGGCACGGACTCCAGCCAAAAACCGAGCAAGCAGGGAGACAGACTCGGTTCAACATGCTGAGCGTACCAGCAATAGGGTGTGGAGGGGACATTTGGATGGGCACTGTCGGAACACCCACCCCCACTTCTCCTCCGCTAGACCCAGCGGGCACCTTCCTTCCCATGGCTGACTCCCTTTAGAAACAGTACCTTAGATGAATCTTGTTCAAGGTGACCTCTAAGATTTTGCTCATGTTTTCTCTGCAGCAAGTATGACCATCTTTGTCAGACATTTCTCATGCTGTTTAATGGCCACCCCTTCCTATGAGGTGGGTGATTATTGTCATACTCTATACACAAAAGAGACTGATGAGGTAACCTGTCACATGGAAGCCGAACCCGACTCCTTCGAAAGCTCATTATGCCTGCAGGCCATTCCCAGAGATCTGCTGTCCCACGACACTGGCTTGATCTGAAAACACAGATGGGTATAGATGCCTCTTAGAGAAATAACTGGGTGCAGAGGGAGAGAGAGAGAGAGAGGTCTTCAACACACAGACCTTTGGGGAACATTTAAATAAGAGAGAGAGAGAGAGAGAGAGAGAGAGAGAGAGAGAGAGAGAGAGAGAGAGAGAGAGAGAGAAGGGAAAAACTTGAAATAGAATGGGAAAGATGGAAGATGCCATACTGGGTGAGAGGCTTGATTGGCATCCAGGCCCACAAAGTTAGGGTGTACAGGAGTGGAAGGGGGCAGGGTGGTGGCTGGGCCATTGGGAAGCCTATGGCTGGCTAGAGTCTAGCTGTGGCCAGTGATTCCAGCAGGGGTGATGTGGGCTGATTGTGTTAGTAGCAGTAGAGAGAGGCAGGTGGTTTCAGCCTGTTGGTGGGGTAGGAATAAAGGGCTATGCAGACAGAGAAGAGGGAGAATGTAGGACCAAGTCTTCCAGTGTGGATGGGAGTGAGGGCACAGCATGGGGCAGGGGAGCAGGAGGAGGGTGAGTTTGTTTAGGGGGCTCCGGGGGGGGGGAAGTGAAGGGTGTGGCCTGGTTGTGGTAGACCAGAACACTACAGAGGATGAGCAAGAGATAGCGGGTGTGTGGAAGCTGAGAAGAACCAGGGAAAGCTCTGGGACTACCTGAGGGTCATGTGAAGGACTGGATAGAGCTGGTTTGACTTTCACTTAAACACACATTCTCAGATTGTGGGTACCAAGATGCTTGGATGCACATGTCACATGGTTGGGGCACTGGGCAGTGATATAGTGAGTTGGGGAAAGCTGTCTGATCATGTACTAGATGTTGTTGGGAATGCTTCATGAAGCTAACAAACGTGTCTTCCATGTGGCTGTAGGCCTGCAAGGGGGCATGGTCCTTCATCAGTTACTTCAGGACGAAATGAGACTGATGAGTCCAAAAAAAAAAAAAAAAAAAAGAGCAGAGTGCTGCAGTACAGTTCAGATAGCTTTGTGGTGAGTCTTGTAGAAAGGGAACTTTCTCCTTGGGGCTGCCAGGTTTGACTCCAGGCTGGGCATCTGGGGAGACTGTGCAATCCTGAAAGTAATTCAGAGGATAAAAGAGGTCGATCCATGGTCCTGGGGCTGAGGATGTCACTGTAGCTTTTCTGTGTAGGAAGGGTGGGCAGCCCCACATGTAGCCTTGGAGGATCAGGGGACCACTCCGCATTTCACAGCAAAGGACAAGTGAGGGGTATAGTTTGAGTCACCTTAATACTGGGGCACTTCAGAGGACAAGCTGTGTGGTTCCCTGTGAAGTCCTGTCACCACAGAGCTGTCTGAGGTTTGTCAAATATTCTCAGGAAGGTTGACTGCTTTTTGACTCCAATGTGAGTTTGGAGTTGAGGGTGTTAGTGAGCTTTCTGCCCCTGTAACAAACACCCAAGGGAAGCTTTATCATGGTTCACAGTTTTGGAAGGGTTAGTCCACGATCTGCTGAACCCATTGCTTAGGGTCTGTGGTGAGGTGGTACCTCGCAGCAGGAACATGTTGAGCCCCAGACTTCACTTGATGGCTGTCAAGTGATGTGAAGAAGAAGAAAGAGGGAGTCCCCCCGCTTCAAGGGTATGTCTCTAGTCACCTGACCTCTTACTAGGCACCACCTGTTAAAGATCCTGTTTCCCAGTAACTGTCCTGAGATCAGGCTTCAACACACAGACCTTTGGGGGACATTTAAGGTCTAAAAATAAGCCTTGAATAAATTGCTTTGGTATTCTTGGAAAAATTGGACTTATTGAGATGGATGGGCTACAGAGAGAAAGCCTTATTAGTATGTGAGGGACATAGGAAAAGTACTATTCTGCACCGGAAATAAGTTTGTAATCTGTATGCAGGTTACCCTCACCACAGAACTGAGCAATCATTCTTCATGGGAGTTGATCTTGTATCCCTGGGATACTTGGACTACACAATCCACCACATACTCTTGGGACAAGCTCTTCCCAGATTGGTTTAGAGCCTTTAGATACCAGGTGGGAAGGCCACCTGGGAGATCTGTAAGATCCTCCTCAGCAGTTGCCTTCTGAGAGTCTAGAACTGACTTTTCTCAGAAGGTAGGCATAGTTCCAGTGATGTGACAAAAGCCAGGGCCTCACTTCTATGCTGTCTTACCAGTCTTCTCTTTATTTTCTTCCATTCTCAAAAGCTAAAAGCTCATGATATTAAAGAGATATTCAGTAGGCTCCCTCTCATGGTGGTAAGCATGAGAATGCCTCTTGTATTTTAAGGAGTCATGGCTGCTTCTGAAGAACATGGAACTGCAGTGATCGGAAATCTGATGGTGTCTGATCACTCAACAGCAGACAGATTCATGTTTTAAGTGTCTCCCAGGATTCCTCCCAGGCTGCTAGGGATGTCCCCAGACATGTCTGGCTCTCAGAAGAGCTCTGTGGGTACATGAGAGGCAGTCTGTAATTGCAGAAGTTGGGGCACTCCCCCGCTAAAGTAGCAGACGTGTTGGCATCCTGCAGAAGTACTGTCTCGGCTCCCACCCACAATGCACATCACACTTGTGGTATCCTGAAGAAGCATGGGAGTCTGTAACAGTGGGGGACAATGTCACAAGGGAGCTGAGACTGTCGCTCCATTTGTGTTAGGGGCCAATTTTCTGCTTTGGCCTGAAACTTCCTTGTTGTTAGGGCAAGAATCATCTTGGTACTGAACAAAAGAGCACACAGACAAAACACAAGTAATGTAGCTGGGTGATTTATTTTTTTTTTTGTTGTTGTTGTTTTGTTTTTTTGCAAAAAGGCTATGCTAGATTATTGGGTCAGTGGGACCATAGGACTGTCTGCTGCCTGCCCAGGGAGGGGATGGGGAGTTGTGGAGAAGAAAAAAATGACCTGATGTGGCAGGAGGGGGAAGGGACCTTGAATAAGGATATACAGGGATGGAAAAAAAAATTTCAGAGGGAAAGCTGAACACAAAGTAAATATATGTGT
>PVIH01002094.1:119448-204030 GCA_004025045.1 Sigmodon hispidus
TTTTTTTTTTTTTTAAAAAAAAAAAAAAAAAAAAAAAAAAAATTAAAAAAAAAAAAAAAAAAAAAAAAAAAAAGGCTAGAACCCAAACTGGCTCAGTGAACACACTCCATCCTCCCCCGAAATGGAGGTAGTGACTCCATCTTATCTCTCTGGTGGGAGCTCAGTTTCACAGCCCAGTGTGATGGGCTGATTGGCACAAAAGGAAGTGAGTCAGTTTCAAGAGATCCAGGGCTTTTCAAATAACCATTTCTCTCACTATTGACCAGTTGGTTAGGATAAGTACAGCAAAGTACCACAGTTTAGATGACTTAAAGAGTAGGATTTTGGTGTGTACACATTTTCCTGTGTGTGTACAGTATACAAAGGCCAGAGATCAACCTCTGGTTTCCTTTCCTCCTGAGCCTTGTGTTTTGAAACAGCATCTCTCTCTGGCCTGCAGTTTGCCAAGTAGGCTGGTCTGGATGGGCAGCAAGGCTCATATCTATGTCTGTACCTCCCTTAGAGCATGTGTATATTTGCGTTTCCACAATGGGGTCCTGAGAATTGAACTTAGGTCCTCATTATTATGTGGTGAATACTTCCACCAGTTGAACTGTCTCCCTCTTTTTATTATGACAAAAAAACTCAGATACACATTAAAGTTGAAAGAACAACTCTTCACCCTTACAAGCTCAGCATGGATCTCAGGAATAGATACGCTGCTCCCATCCGGTCAGGGAAATTTAAAGCAATTCCACATATGGTCTAATCTACACTGTATTGAGGGATCTTCTGTGGTCTTAAATGACTTCGTGTGTGTGTGTGTGTGTGTGTGTGTGAGATATCAAATTCAAGTGTTCTCTTATGACACTGTTGAACTTGGCCCTGTGTCCTATGGAAGGCAGGTCTAAATAATGCCAGGTTCCATTGCTGTCATCTGAGCAGTTGCCATAACCAGATGCTACGTAGCCCACCAGATTCTCCAGGCAGTTTCCACTGGATGTAGTGCTTTGCCCTTGTACCAAGAGTGTGGAGCCCTCGGGACCTGATTTGGGACCATGTAGGCACCCATTGGTGACTACTGCCCAAATCACTTTGATG
The DNA here is from genome assembly GCA_004025045.1 of Sigmodon hispidus. NCBI lineage: Eukaryota > Metazoa > Chordata > Mammalia > Rodentia > Cricetidae > Sigmodon > Sigmodon hispidus. Next base: position 120,529 of record PVIH01002094.1, read on the forward strand.
TTGCAAGACGGTGATTGCGGTGATTGTCTCACTAGCTGATAGTTCTTAACAAGGAGCTGTAATGACCAGTTTTTACAGAAAAGGGTTAGTACAATAATTGCTCCTAATGGTGGGAAATAAATCCCTCTCTGTGACTATCACTATGGACCCATGGGGTTTTCTTCAGTCAGTGTTTTATAATCAATTGCAACCATTATTTTGATGCTCAAATTATTCCAAATTTGGCCCATGAGACCCTTTCAAGCTGCATTTTATGCCCTTTGAACATGTTCCTTTTAGTCTGTAGCCACTTCCCTGTGGCCTGAGCTTATCTTACATTTTCTATTTCAAGACCTGAAATCATTCATTTTCTTAGTAAGTCTTGGCTTTTTTAAAAAAATGTTTTATGCAGCTCAAACTGGCCTTGAACTTCTAATTCTGGGATTACAGGTATGTCACCACACCAGGGTTTATGACTTTATGTACACGTTCTTAACCACCAAGCCATTCTAATCCCTAAAATTAAAAAGAAAAAAATCACTTTTAAAAGTCAACTCTGTTGGGACATAATTTATATACACATAATTAAATTACACTCAGGGGAGATGTTTTGACTTGGTCTGGAGAGATGTTTCAGAGGGTAAATGAGCCTGCCACGAAAGCCTGATAAAGAGTTCAATTCTGGGACTCACATCCCCAAGTGGAAGGAGAAATTGAGTCCTGAAAAATGTACTGCATGCTCCACAGTACGTGTACACACACACACACACATACACACACACAATTTAAACAAAAGAGAATAAGACTGTTCTACGTACTCACTTGCACCATTGAGTGCAACATTTTTTAATTTTTTCGAATTGTAAATGTCGTTGTGTGGACTTTCAGTTCAGGTCTGCATTTGCCAAGGACTCTGTTTGACGCATATGTTCTGATGTGCTTATCAGGTCACCTCTTGGTAGATCCTGGATTATTTCCAGATTTTAGATATTATAAGTGAAACTTCTCAGAACATTCTTAACCATGTCTCTTTGTAGACCCATGACTTTATTCACTTGAGGAAGGCCTTACAAATCTGTTAGGTGGCCCATGTACTAAGTATATATGTAACTGTTTATGAAATTGCCAGACTTTGTTTTACAAGCTAATGTACAAGCTTTTCATACTCATTCATTGCTTCTTGTCCTGACCAGTGCTTATGTGATCAGCAAGTACTCGTTGCGTCTTATTACTTTCATTTGTGTTACATATCTTTGACATTATAGTTTGGATAGTCATACATTTGTATGTCAAAGTCAAAACATGAATGTGGTGAAGGACCAAATTTTTTTTCCTTCAGTTCTGCTATGGAGTATATGATTTAAATGATGGGAAGTGCTATTACACACCTACTGTGTGCTAGACTCTGGGCTTACCTGTTACTGGTTATGAGCAAAAATGAAACGGTACTAGAGAGAGATGCTTCAGTGGCTAAGAGTCATAGTCATAGTCACAAGGACCCGAGTTCAAGTTCCCAGTACTCATCTTAAAAAGCCAGACATGGTCACACAAGCCTGTAACCCCAGTGCTGTGAGGAAGAAGACAGAAGAATGGGCAGGCCTAGTCACCAGGATAGCTCATGGGTTGATACACCTGCATATGCATGGTGACACACACACACACACACACACACACACACACAGAAGAGAAGGGAGACAATTTTCATGAGGCTTACAGGTGGGTTAAGGAGGCAGTGGCCAATGTCTACACATGGTATGTACCTACAGGGAGGCTATAGGAATCTAAGGATGTTTTATATAAATCTTATCCCACTTTCCCAGGAAAAGGCCATTCTACAAATGTGCTTCTTCCCTTCATATTGGTTGCAAAATACTTAAGTGTAAAATGCTGTAACTTCAGGGCTTGTACCAACAGGTTCAATCCTGGGAAGTTAACACCACCCACTGCGGGAACCCAGGGTTCTCAGGAAGTCGGAGATAAGCCTGCACTTGATCATTTGGCTTTAGGTAGTCTCAGAGCCTTGGTCCTTACAAAGCCCTGACTGAAACATGCCTTCAGTGTTTCAAAATTAAGAGCTGGATGTGGTGGTGCATGCCTCTTTAATTCCAGCACTAGGGAGGCTGAGGCAGGGGGAGTGCTGGGAGTGACTAAAGAATATCAGTGTAAGGCGAGAGCATGTTCCTCAGTGGTAGTTGCTAGCTTGGCATGTGTGAGTCTCTCGGCACCATTTTTTGCATTGCAAAAGAGAACATAAACATATGTTAAGTGCCCCCTTATAGCTTTTATGCTTCTTAGATATACACAGACACATGTACAGAGACGCAGGAACCACACACACACACACACACACACACACACACACACACACATATACAGACACAAAGACAAACACACACACACACCATCAGACAGTTCATAGTACTAAACTTGGAGATTAGTCTCTTTCTGAGTTCTGCCAGTGCCCTGACCTACAGCAGAGCACCTGTGATCTTCAGGATTCGGTGGCTGGGTGTTACCGAGTGTGATTGAACACTGTTCTTATGAAGTGTGATTGATCAGTCTTTGACTACAATTAGCTCATTTATGATGTTCCACCAGTAGCTGCAGAGTCACAAACTTGTGAGCTGTTGTGCACTTTGCAGGTTGTTCTGAGTGCAGTTTTTATACGCATTTAGAGCAGCAACTCAGAACCATGGTAGCAATGGATGATGCCCTTAGAAAGGAATCCTGCAGAGTATTTTTAGCAACAGCATACTTCTTTAATTCTGTAATCGAGTTCCATGTTCCACAGCTTACTTCGCTTTATAAGAAGATGGTTCTGCTCTTCCAAGGTATGCCATGTAGTAAATTATTACAGAAGTATGGATGACCTATTTTTCTGCCTGTCCATGACTTAAAGAAATCGCATAGGAATTACTAGGTGCCTATTGTGACATGTAGATTCGGAGAGAGAAACTCTGGGGTAATCAATTCTGTTTTTAACTTGTCAGTCCCAGGCCTAGCAGGAGATTGATGGCTCCCTAAAGTGAAGTAACTGAGGAGAATTTGATAAAGACTGGTTCACAGCTGTGGGCAAGTGTATTGGGAAGCAGTTTGGGATGGCGGATGTCATGCTCATCCTGGAGGGAAGTTGGTACAGGCTATGCCAGGGCATATTCTTGCCCTGTGGATCTGCAGGGGTAAGGAAGGAAAAGAGTAGGTCTTAGAAGAAAGTAGCTGAGTTTCCCAGTGCTAAAAAGGGATCACGACCTTGAAAAGCAGATGCAGCTAACCTACTGTGCCCAATAGGACCAAGTATGGGATAATCTCCTGCTTCCTCCCTACTCCATGACTCACTGGTGCTTTCCTTTAGAAGGACCAGAGAGGAAGACAGTTAAAGAGGATGGATCATAATGTCAACTTGGTGCAGGAAGGGAGCAGGAGGCTCTCTTTGGATAAGTCTAGCACATGCGCATCATTGAGGGAAGTGGCCCATCCATTGCAGTGGTTTCCACATGCCTTGAGTACCTGGTAGGTAAACTGAGTCACAAGCACAAGTGTGACAAGCGTGGCTCCCAGTGGTCAAGTAGGTCATCATAGGAAGGAGGCTTGTTAATATCTAAAGATCTTTCACCACTAGTGATGTAGCTCAGTTGGTGGAATGCTTGCCTAGTGTACATGAAGCCCCAGGTTTAATCCCTAACACTCTGTAAGCCAAGCATGCTGGTGCACACCTATATTTCTGGAGTCAGGAGACAAGAGGGTTAGGAGGTCAATGTCATCAATATCATCTGCCTAGCAAGTTTGAAATCAGCGTTGGCTATATGATACCCCTCATTCCCCCAAAAAACCTCAGAACCCCAACTACTTTCAGCTCAGTTCTGATAGTCTTTATTTTAAAGCAGGTGATAATTATTTTCAATGCTTTGGAAGAAGGTACAGAAATCAAAAAGATTTTTCCAAAAGGACATTTATTCTTTCTTTGCTTGCTGAGCCTCTGTTTGGAGGGAGCTAGCTTTTGTGAAACATGAGCATCTTACACTCTAAGAAGTGCTGAGTGACCCTGACCTTGCATGAGGTCTTGTGATGGCTAACACTGACTGCCGACTTGACAGGATCAGAACCACTTAGGAGACGCACCTCTAGGCAGACTTGTGAGGGGCTGTCTACATTGGGTTAATGGAAATGAGGTTTGTCTGAATTGTTGATACACCATTCCCTGGGCTGCATGTCAGGGCTCCATAAGGAGTATAAAGGGAGTTGTTGAGCACCATCACTCACTCTCTGCTCCCTGTCTACAGTTACTGTGTGACCAGCTACCTCGTGGCCCTGCTGCTGTGAATCTCCCATTAGCGGACTGTGCCCTCCAAGTCAGTCTAAGCCCCTCCCCTCTTAAGGAAGTATTTTGTCCTGATAATGCATAAAGTAACTAATACAGACCCTGTCAAATTACCAAGATTAACTGATCAAAGGAATAATATGGTAAGAAAACTGCATTCCATCTTGGAGTATACCTTGTGCTGAAGATTGTTCTTAGGGCTGCCGCGGGAGGAAAAGCCCACTGAGGTAGACCTGTTATTCTGTTGTTGATGTGGTGGACTAAGATGCACAGTCGAAGCACTCCAAGGACATTTCTGTTTTTTTATCTCATACAAGACTGGTAACTGTGCTTTACGTATGTACCAATTTGTAAGTGCTGAATTTGTATGCATAAGCACTTATCAAAAGTGTTAATCCTGCCTTCACAATTGGGTGTGCACTCACCCCAGCCTTGGAGCCCTTTCCTAGGGCTGAGTGGAGTGTGTGTGTGGTGTGTAGAGTATGTGGGGGATGTCAGCCCAGGATGATGTGTGTGGAGGTCAGAGATAGATGTTGGGGCTTCCTCTGTGGTTCACCATCTTGTTGAGATAGGAGCTCACTGAATCTGGAGATTAATGATTCTGCTAGACTGGCCAGCAACTCAGGCGTCCTGCCCAACAGTGGGATTACGCTCTATATGTGTGTGCTAAGAATCAAACTCAGACCTTCAGCACCTTATAGCTGGAGCTGCCTCCTCAGCCAGTCAGATCCAGTTTAGACAATTCTAGATCTAGGATCTCATGTAGCCCAGGCTAGCCTCAAATTTGGTATGTAGCCGAGGATGATTTTGCACTTTTCTAGCTTCTGCCTCGTTAGTGTGCTGGTATTACAGATGCGTGCCACCACCTTTGGTTAGTCTATAGAATTCTGAAACCACATTGGGCTCTGGCTTGCTTCTCTCCTTTATTTCTCTGGGTATTGCTTCTTCTTCTTCTTCTTCTTCTTCTTCTTCTTCTTCTTCTTCTTTTTTTTTTTGTAAAGCACACATTTTTAGAGACATCTTGCCAAGAGAATACAGAAAGCTTGCCTCAGGATCAGGCCAGATGAGTACAAGATGTTCCCATGTTCGGGGATGTGGTTTATCTTGGTAGATATGCAGATGTGAGAACCTTGGAGACCATATACACGTAATTGGAAATATTTGTGGCAAGGCTGGGTTTTCTCATATTGCTAACCTGGACTGCAGCTTTGATCCCGGCTACTGCCTCTTGCAGATCATGATGTGCGCCAGGTTTCCTTCCTTACAGGCTTTTGTGGCTATAAATGCTTTAAAAACTGCTCAGGTCGAGTGGGCTTCATGGAGTCATTTAGGTTCACCTGAGGTACGTGATCACTGTTCAGAATTCATCCCATAAGAGGAAAGGTGATATTTCTGCAGATAGATGGTCACACACCAGTAGCACAAGTAGAATACAGAGAGCAGCAGGGGCTGCGATATCATAGGCTTGACTTTTTTGTTGGAAATAATTGACTAAAGGGATTGCTTGTGTGTATGTGTGTGTGTGTGTGTGTGTGTGTGTGTGTGTGTGTGTGCCACAAATCAGAATGAGAATGATTTGTGATACTGCTATTCTGGGATATTCATTGTTTATTATGGTGGTCAGTCTAAACATTAATTATGATTGTAAAATGTGGGATGTATTTGTATGGCAGCTGGCTACCGCCTGGTATGGTAGTGGTATCCGTTGTGGTGTGTTTTGGCCGTGAGGGTACAGCTTCTTTAGTTTGTCTGAGTCTTAACTTCCTGATCTCAGTACTCCCCACCTTCTAGGCTGGTTGAGAGAAGTAACAAGTGTCAGATGCTTGAGAGTGCACTGGGCACGTGGTCAGTTAAGGTCAGTGAAGTCACAGCGGCTGTCTCTTTGAAGCCCCCTTGCCACCGACAGTGAAAGTGTGAGCATCTGAGATGTAAGCAGGGGTGAAGTTTACTCGGCTTGCAATATACTGAGTGCATTCAATATTCCTCACATAAGATTCTCATAATCTGAAATGTGGGCTGAATTTTGGAAAGCTTTCTCACCAGCTTTCCACTAGCCATGGGGCACCCAGAGTGATTGCCAACTGTCAGTCAGAAACTCAGCAAACATTGATGCTGGTAGCCCTCAGCAGCAGGCCTCACAGGAGTGGCATTTGTGAGGAGGCATGGGGGTGTGATAGTTACTGTCAAGAATCACCTACAAGGCCTGCCTCCTGACACACCTGAGGGGGATTGTCCAGACTAGGTCAGCCTCTGGACACCTTTGTAAGGGATCTTTATCTTATTTGGTTGGTTGTTTTTCGAGACATTTCTCCGTAGCCCTGACTGTCCTGGAACTCTGTGAACCAGGCTGGCCTGGAACTCAGAGGTCCACCTGTCAGTACCTCCCCAGAGACCGATTAAAGTCTTTCTCACCACTCTTCGACTGGGATTGTTATCTTGATTAGATTAATGAAGTGGGAAAACTCACCCTAAAAGCCTGCTTGAAAGAGGGGCACCATTCCCAGGGTTTGGGTTCTGAACTGCATGAAATGAGGAAAACAAGCTGATCACGAATATTCATTAGTTACCTTCAGCATGCAGACTGTGGATGCAGTGTGACCATTTCACTAACGTGCCCTGGCCTTTTCCGATTTCGTGGATTGTACTTTAAGCTGTGAACCCAGAATGTCTTAAGTTGCTTTGTCCAAGTATTTTGTCCACACAGGAAGAGTAACTATTAGGACAGGGGCTTGGGATTGTTTACCTTTTAAATTCTCCAAAATAGGCCTCTGGAAGATAAGCATGCCCCAGGCAGGGGAGGGTTTGGAGGTAGCTGTCTGGCAGGTGATGTCTTTTAAGTCACGGAGTGTAGAAGCTCGGGCCTCTAGGCTTGGTCACTGCATAGTGAGCTGTTTTAGGACCATGTGAAATGGTGTTCTGGGTAGGCAGAGCTCCCTTCCCATCAATCCTAACATCTTCATGTGGTGGCCATAGCTAAGGCTCATGTTCTCCCCTGCAGTTTGGTTCTGGCTGTTTGCCTCCCTGATCCTACTTTGGCAACTCTTTGACTTCGGCCATTTTAACAGAGACTTAGAAGAGTCTAAAGGATCTCTAATTGCCTGTTGCTGGCTCTTCTCCTTCTTTCCTCTCCTTGGGTTCTGGGTGGTTTCTGATCTGTCTTTGTAGTGTGGTGTCACACAGGTGAGGTCCATATGCAGACCCTGAGCTGAAGGCTATCCTTCATTGTTGAACAGTGAGAGTCACTGGAAAGGCTATTTCTCCTTAAAAGTGGGATTAGCAGGTTAGCAGGATGATGTGGCTGGGAGCTGGATCCAGAACTCAGGGATTCCCAGAAAGGTCTTGGTGAAGCTAATGGAGGGTGTGTCTGTGGTTACCAGTGGGCCATGGCCACTCCCTGAAAACAAGCACACAGCCCAGAGACTTTGATTCGGAGTGCAGGTCCTGGTGTGGTGTGTGTGGTGTGGTGTGGTGTGTGTGTGTGTGTGTGTGTGTGTGTGTGTGTGTGTGTGTGTGTGTTTTGTTTTTAGCAACAGGAACTAAGTCACCTGTCACTAGCACTTAGAACCTGGCCAGGTGCTTCTAGCAACTTTGAGTTTTGGAAATAAGGTGATCAAATTATATGTGCCAATTAGATAAGATCACACTGGAACATTTAAAAATAAATGAGTAACCATGGGTAACCAAAAGATAAAGTGGCCCTGGGAGAGCTTGTTTGTTGTAATCTATCCTGGGTGTCTGTGATATGCAGGGGTGTCTGTGTATGTCAGACTTCACTCACTGTAATTGCCCTCATAAACTATCATTGTAGATCCTGAGTCACCTGAACTCGGGTGGAGGTGCTGGAGAGTGCAAAGTCAGCCATCGACGGCTCCTCCCCACTCTGTTTCATCTGCCTTCTTTAGAACATCCTTTCCTGGGTCTTTAAGTTCTAAAATTAGCCAAGATTTTTATGAGTAAATGGGGTGAGTGCTGAGTTTTGCTCTTCACATCTTTTAGCTTTAGGTCAATTTACCTTTTAAACTATAAAAAAAAGCATGAAAAAGGTAGTCCAATACAGAACTTGATTTTTTTGTAGTTTATTATTTTATGTATATGTGGTGTGTATGTGTGTTATAGCACGTGTGTAGCTGTCAAAGAACAACTTTGTAAGAGTTGTTTGATACTTTTTTGCCGCCCCCCCCCCAATCTATCTCTCTCTCTTTCTTAAGACAGGGTTTCTCTTGATAGCCTTGGCTGCCCTGGAACTCACTCTATAGACCAGGCTTGCCTCAAATTCACAGAGATCCTCCTGCCTCTGCCTCCCAAGTGCTGGGATTAAAGGTGTGCACCACCATCGCCTGGTTGGCTCTTTCCTCTGTGTATCCTCTGGGCTTCCCTCTTGGGGCAGCAGGCTTAGGAATCGGGCTCCTAACTCCCCCGGCTATCTAACATCCCTCAAACATAGGTTTTAATCTCACCGTCTGTTCTCTTTGTAATTTGCCTCCAAGTTTGAGGCCAGCCTGGGCTATATAGCAAGAAGGACTGGTTAGCACTACCAGCCTTTTTACAAAAGAGAGCACCCATACATAGAACAGAATAGCCCATGGTGTATACTATTTTATTACATTTGTTTATTGATTGTGTGCATGTGTGTATGTGTGTGAAGGGCAGAGGACATCAAGAGGGACTCATTTCTCCCCTTCTACCCTGGAAACTCAGGGGTGAACTCAGTTTATCAGTGTCAGTAAGGACTTTAACCCATGGAGCCGAGCCATCTTGCCAGTCTTTAGTATTATTATTATTTAATAATTAGTGTTATTGTGTCCACCCTTGTATGAAGATACAGATGTGGTCCCATAGGTCTGATATCACCCTGTGGCACTGACATTGGCAGTTGGCAGAGAAATGACTGGAAGGATGGGTTCTTGCTAGAGATTAATTTGATTTTAGTCAAATCTTAGAATTACCTTGGCTTAAGTGTTAATACAAGGAGATTATTGATTCTTCCTGTATAGATGAACACACACACACACACACACACTCCATTGAAATTGTAGAGTTTGCAGTCATTATACTATAGTGTGTAAAAGAAATCCTACCCCACCTCTCCCACATAGCCAGGTAGCTGCAGTGAGCAGGCATCATTTAGGGAGTTGAGCCTCTGACAGAGCTAGGAGCTAGACACTGCAGCCACCACAGAGCTCGTGGCTCTGCATATGCGCAGGTGACACACTAGAGTGATTTCTGGCTAAAGTCACAGCATGTCTATTGGCAGGAGTGGTACCATTTCTCTTCTGCCACCTAGAAAACACGTTTCCTGCCCTGGAGCTGCCGGGGCTAGATACCCTGCTCCCATGGCAGTGTCCGCCTCTCAGGACACTTGTGTTCAACGAGAAGCGGGTGTTTCTCTTTCCCATCCCTTCTGGTTTTGGTTAAAGAAAAAATAGACCTTTTTAAACTCTTAGAAAGTTTAGACGACTGCTCAAAGGATCCTTGCTTGGCTCCCCTCCCCCTCTCTTTTCTTTGTCAAGGTCTCTCTGTGTCACTATGGCTGTCCTAGAACTTGTTATGTAGGCCAGGGTGGCCTGGAACTCAAAGAGAGTTCCATCTGCGTCTGGGATTAAAGGTGTGATCCACTACACCCCACTAGAATGTTGCATTTTTAATCCTCTGCTTCTAGAATAACGGCCTGTTTGTTACAGGAAGGGATCCTGACTTCTCTGCGCTCATTGTTTTTCTCTTCTGCTTCCCTCTTTCATGTGCTTGGCTCATTTCCGAGACCATTTTCTCAGTGGTTTGGAAATGTAAAGGTTTTCCCTAGTGTCTTTAGACTGCAACCAGTACAACTGTCCATAGACCGCATGTGCTCCTGGGGTCTGTCCTGTGCTGCGTGTTTTATCTTGGTTCTCCTCATGCCTTTTGAGGCCCACATCTGGACATCATGGTCATTTGTTAGAATAGTGTTTCTGTGTTCTATCCCCACCCTCCTCCCCAGTATTGTGTAACTTTTACTGTCACCAGAGAAGTTAAATGGACGTGCTGACTCTTATGGGCTGGGTGTGGTGCTGGGTGCACTGTCTCTGAGATGCAGATGAAGCAGTGCAATCCAAGAGGACAAGTGATATCCCTCAACCTCCACCCTAAGCAACACAGTATCTTAGCAGCGCCAGCAGAAACCACCCTTGTTGTGGGGAGTCTCCTTTCTGGAATGCTCTCCACAGAAGCTCTGGCTCCACTCTTGGTCTTCTCTTATGGACTCACAAGCATGAGATGGTTTCCTCTCAACCTCTTGGAAGATTGAACCAACCTCTAAGCTATACTCCATGCTACTGAGAGATAGCAAGGAACATCAGTACCCTGGTGGCAGGGGCTGCACGTAGCCAGCGTTACCTACCACTGGAGGAGAGAGCTGAGTATGTGCGCATGCTCCATGCAGTTTTATGGTTTTCCTCCCCCAGGCCTCATCTTTCCCCTGCTTGATGGTCCTGTAGCCTCCTTCGGCCAGCATAGGTAATTCTTTATGGTTTACTGCCTGCCTTCCTCTAGAGGTCCTGCACTAGGAAAATGGATTCCTCCTCAGGGTCTGCACACCCTACCCTGTTGTTTTCTACAAATGATGTTAAGTGGCCTGCTTCCAAAGGAGTCCAAGAAACACACTTTGCTCAGACTATGGAAGTGTGTGTGATGGGGATGTGGTTCACGCAAATCTACGTGGAGTGGGAAGCTTGAGTTCTATGGGCCCGGCTCTGAGGGTACCACTTCTACCCACCGACCCCTGCCTGGCAGTATGGACTTGAGGAGCTGAGTGTGAACTGAGTGTAGATGAGGAGGAGAGAGGCAGAGAATCAGGCCCAGTGTATAGGAAGCTGCGTTATAGCCTGGTGGTCCCCAGAGGCTAGTTAGCTCCCAGGGTAAAATGTATTGGCCTGGTCCAGAAGACCTTTAGCCTCCTTGAACCTGGGCAAAATTGTATGGTTGTAAGGCATGGCAACATGACACAAATGCCAGCTGAGGTCTTTCTATAAAGCTGAGTTACTTGATGACAAATGAGAGAACTTTATGGTTTCCAGCTTCTGTGTAAGAACGCAGCCTCCCTAGAATAGAGTAAAAGGACCCAGAACCCCCACCTCTACCCCACCCCTGGCTCTGTATCCCTGCTCTCCTTTGCCCTCTGCTTCATCCTCTGAGCCAGGCTTCTCCTTACCCTGTCCAGGAGGAACTGCATCGACACTCCTGGAAGCAGGGACTGCTGATAAAAAGCCCAGAACTCCTACATTGTCTCTGGGCCCTGAGGTGCATGAAGACAGAGCTTGAGTTCTTTGAAGAACTGAGAACTCCTGTCTGTCCTGACTGACTGGCTGGTTCTTTACATTTGTTCTGCTCCATGTACCTTATGCACAGTGCTTCCCTTAGGCCAGCAGAGAGTTACCTTAGATAAACAGCTATGTGTGATTATGTCTCATTTCTCATGTTCATGTGGATGCATGTTTGCATATGTATGGGTGTACATGTGTGTGAGGTATGTCCATGTGGGGGCCTGACATTGATCTTAGGAATCATTCATGGGTGCTTTTGCATTTTATTCATTGAGGCAAGGTCTTAATTAAACCCAGTGCTCACCAGTGTGGCTATTGTTCCTAGCCAGCTTGCCTTGGGAGGTAACTGTGTTTTAGAGCAGTGTTGACAAGATGGCCATTTAGCTTTGCACTCATTACCTTCATAGTAACAGGAGCTGATAACTGTTGTGCTGTTGCTATGTGCCAAGCCCAGTATTGTCTTGTTCATCCTTAACCACAACCCCAAGAAGCAGATGCTATTATAGTAATCCCATTTATAGACCAGGAAATTAAAGTTCAGAGCAGTTAAGTATCTTGCCCAGGGTCACACAGCTGAGAAGCTGAAATAAAACTTGGACTCCAGTCTTTAGGATTCTGGTTTCCATGCCAACCAAGCTTAAGGTCTATTCTTTGAAACACTACTGTATGATAAGCTTCTCACTAACTTTATGAATCCATGGCCCAGAAAAGTCCCTGTCAGTGGTGATCCCACGTGTAACACACATACAAAGCCCTGTGGGGACTTAATTTGATCAGGTAGGAGTGTAAATTGCTCTACACAGATACACAGTGCAGCAAGACACAGCTCCACTAATGATATGTGGCATCATTACTGATGAGCATGTGTGTCTGTACATCTCCCCTCTTTCTCTTCCCTACGAGTACCCCATTTACCTGTCTGGGAGCATTTGACTTAGATCCCCATCGTTGCCCCTTTCCCCAATCCAGAAGGACCATTCCAAATCTCTTATGCTCAGAAGTCTCCTTACCTGGGCCCTACTATTCCCAGAGCCATAGAACTTTTGGGTTGAGCCTGAATACAAGTGTGGGATTCTAGGGCCACAGGCAGTCAGCTGTGCACTGTAGCTTCGCACACAGAGCCTCTTGGAAGCACAGCCACACTTAGTGGTAACATTTCTGCTTGCATTTGTGTTTTCACGGTTGCCAGGGTGGAGCCGTTGTCAACAACAAAGACCTACTTCAAAGATGGAAAGATTCCCTCTGGTCCTTTAAGAAACTTTTGCAGAGGAATCAGTTGACAATATGAACCTCAAAGGCTAGGTCACTTCAGACCTGCCTTCTGTGCTCATGGCTTCAGCTGCAGAGGTTGGGTGTGAGGGTCCGACAGAGGGAAGATAGACTGCCCAAGTCTGCACAGTAATGTCTTCTCCCTTCTCCCTCCCTCCTGCTTTCTGCTCTTTGTGAGGCAAGGCCTTTTGCAGCTATCTATGCTGATCTCAAACTCTGTACCAAAGGGAGAGCCCGATCTCTTGGTGTGCAGCACCACACTTGCTTTTGTTAGTACAGGGGATCGAACCCAGAGCTTCATGAATTCATGAACAACTGAGCTACATTCCTATGCCCAATAAATTCTTACAAATACCATAACTAGTACATTTACTAGGGGTCAAAGGTTATGCTCCAACATCGTGTTGCATTTTTTTCTTCTATAGTCTCCTGCCAAAGCACTGTTTTTCTTTCCCTGGCACTTTGAATCCATTCTCATATCCATCTAGTTCTCCAAAATATATACTGAAGCTACACTCTTTCTCCCCCCTCCTGCTCCTTCCCCTCCTTCTCCTGCTCCCCCTCCTCCTGTTGCTCCTCCCTCCTCCTCCTCCCCATGCCCTGATTTGCCTCTGTGCCTGTGGTCACCACACCTGGGTGCGAACCCTGGGCACGCCCCCTTGGCACCTCCAGTGCACGGACCCTCATACAGTCGTTGCCTCCGCACATCTATCCTTCCCAGCTAAGTTGCTCATTTTTACACCACTCATATTTTTTTCCTTCCTGGAATATAAACTACATAAAGGCTGCCACCTCTCTGTGTTGCTTTTATTCCTAATATCTCCTCCACGATGACTGACAGGTGGCTTATTTAGACGTCCTGTTTGGATGGGACGGAGGGAGGGAGGGAGAAAGAAGAGAATGAACAAATGAATGCTGGTTGATGGGTCATTAATGATATTAGGCAATGTTGGAAATGTCCCCAGAAGTGGCATGTGAGAAACATCAAAAAGTATTTCAAGGTCACTGAGAGAACACACCCAGTTCCCTGTCATTTCAAAAACAGGGTCTCTGTGTCTGTTACTGTTAGAAAAGGTTCTGAAAAGGACAAAAAACTCCCAGCTACTGTTTTCTTAGACCAATGTTTGCCGAGCATTATTGGCCAGCCCCCAGCAGACCTATTACCATGTGACCAGAACACACATACACACCGTACATATGTACACACAAGCATCTCCCAGCATGTTACTATGGATATTTCTACTCTTTTCTGGTGGATTCTTCTGTATTCCTTTAAAACATTCCTAGTTATGACCCATTACCGTGGTTTCAGGACTTGTTAAGGCATCATGGATTACAGTTTGAGAAGCAAAGTTTAAAACATGTTGCTCTGGGGCTGGGGAGATGGTCCAGCTGGTCAGAGCATGAAGACCTGAGGTCATGTTTCCAGCATGTGTGTAAGGAGACGGGCAGTGCCTGTGTCTACCAGTGAGCCTGGCTCTGTGGGGATGGAGGAAGGAGGGCCCTGGAGATCGCTGATCCCCACACACACACAAACACACACACCACACACACACACACACACACACACACACCCACACCCCAGTGAGCCTGGTTCTGTGGGAATGGAGGAAGGAGGGCCCTGGAGATCACTGATCCCCCTTGACACACACATACAAACCACACACACACACACACCCAGCCCTGGAGATCACTGACCACTCTACTAGCCTTGACACTTTGTCATAGAGGCAGACAGAGATGGAGCAGGAGACCTGGCATCCTGGTCCCTTTCTGTCCCCTCGTGAAAGTGCGTACACGTGCACATGCACTCGTGCTAGCTCTCTCTCTCTCTAACAAATATTGTGCCTTTCCTCAAAAATTCTTTTTCCTCGAAAATCCTCTAGCAAAGGAATTTGAACTGAAAAGATGGATCTCAAGCTGACTGCTAAGTGCTGCATTTTACAGAGCTATGGGATGTGTGGTGATAATGAGCCCCCAGAGAAGGTTCTTTTCTTCATACTTCTCTAAAAGTCTGGGAGAACAGACCTTTTCCTGGTAAATTTTATTTTGTCCCGCCCACCAAAAAAAAAAAAAAGCATTTTTCTTCTGTATGTTTTTTTTTTTTTTTTTTTTTTTAAATTATCAATGGAGTTGTCAGTGACTCCTCAGGTACTTTTAATTAAAAAGATATAAAAATTTGATCTTATTTTTCTACTAATTTTCCCACTGTATTTGTATATTAGTTTTCTCTGGGGTGAGTATGGGGTGTGTGTGTGCTTGCAATCACATAATACATATACATGCATGTGTATATATAATGAACATGCACCTCTAAGTGATGTGTTTTATTGTTTTGAATTCCTTAACATTTAATGGTGCATGACCCTCACAGTTATTTCCATTAAAAAGAAAGGTTTGCATTCCTGTCTTCAGATAACACGCAGAGATTCTATAAATGCTCTGACTCTGACTTATTACACAACTATAATCAAATCAGTCCCCCTTCTGCATGAAGCATTCAGTATCATTCTTCCTGGCCTTCGAAACTTGAGTGCTCTGTCCCCTGTACATTTCCATTTCAGAAGTTTTTAACTAAATCCCATGAGTCACCACATGAAACCAAAAAGAAGGCTTGGAAACGAGTGCTAGCCTCTCCCACTGCCCCAAACCCCAAGGTCTGTGCTTGATGCTTTACCCCAAACCATCAAAGCCTTTGGTAGGGTCCCCATGGGTGCATACCCAAGAAGCATTGCATTGAACTCTTCTTTAGAATGCCTGTAGTTCTCCGTGTAAGATACACTGTGTTTTAATTATCTTACTACTTTTCTTACCTGTCTGGTCATGAAATCTCCTAAAACACAAAGTAAAACATCTCAGACCTCAGCAGAGTCTGAAAGATCCTTAGGATTTTTTAGTGTCCAAAGCCTGAGATTATTAATAAAAACTAGTACATGTACTGACTAACTTTGGAGATGTCAATTTGATGATTGTGATCCTTTTTGTAAAAGGACAGTTCTAGAAGCAGGTTGATTGTCAGTGGTGTTAGTTTCCTGAATAAAGAAGTTGCAGTAGCCAGAGCTTGTGGTATGGGGTGCCTAGGAGGCCAATAGAATAGGGAAAAGAGGTTAGGTCAGAATACTAAAAATCTCACCAGCATACTTTTCAGCCAAGACCACAACACAAGGGAGGAGATGTCCACTTAAAACCCTTCAGTTTTCAAGAGCTCCTCACATGCCACTGTTGGACTGAAAATCCATCAGATTTAATAATGGAATGGAACATGTCTAGTCAGGCATGTTCTCTTTGTTAAGATCTCTTCAATACCTTGGATACCTGTAGGCATGGCCACTGTGTTTAGGTTTTCTATCTCTGAGTTTGCCTGTCTCTCATCAGTGAGGGACCCGTGACTTTGTCTGGCACTATGGCTTGTCCACGGTCATACAGAAATGGTTGTGTGGCTGTGGACTACCCATTCTTGTTTTTCAGCTTCCCTCTTAGGAGCTGGATCACTTGGCGGGGTGTGTGTGTGTGTGTGTGTGTGTGGTTATTCCATCTAGTCTTTAAATAGAATAGTATCGCGGTATCATAAACAGGATACTTGGGTTGGATTGGGAGAACCACATTCCTGGTTTATACTTACTAACCCCAGAAGGTTGGTGATTGCTTTGTTGTGGGTGTTTTCAGGTGGAAGATTAAACTGCCCTGCCTTGAAAGCCTTTTTGTTGAAAACAAAGGCCCCTAGGTCCTGCTGCTGGGACTATCTCCATGCCGAAGTGTTTCTATTATATGTTGACTATGGCCTTCCCTGTAGCTTAGGCTGTGCTGTGCACTGGTCCCCTGGCCATGGGCTTGGGTCAGGCCAGTCCCCTTACTGCTGAAGAGCCAGTTTGCTTTGTAGCTTCTTCTGTTTCTGTAGTTTGGTAAGACATTATCTTCCCTGCCCTCTCCACACCTGCCCACTCCTTACCTTCCTCAAAGTACACCATGCAGCCTTTTCCATGGGAAGAGATGGAGGATCCAGGGTCAGTTTTACTTGGAAAGGCTGGGTCAAGCCCTTTGAACTATCAAAGACTTAAAAATGTGAGCATGAAAAGAAGGTCGTGCATGTATGTCTTTAGCATAGATGCCCTGGGACTGGGTGACTGGACTGGTTGGTTTCTCCTGTCCCCAGTACACCTGAACCAGTTTATTCTGGTTGGGCTGCTGTTTCTTAGACTTGAGAATTAGTTTAACGTGTGTTGTGAACGCATAAGGTTTGTAAGAGAGCTATTTGGTTTCTTGATAACTGCAGTACAGGATTAAAAAAAAAAAATCTTCAAAGATTTTTGGCATGGCTTAGCTTTAGTGGTCCTTTGGTGGTATTTTCTTGTACATTTGTTTCTGTCTTCCTTTGGGTAGTAAAGAGCTTTTCTTTGTTTTTCTGAACATTGGAAGACACCATTAGGCTTCCTGGAGGAGAATCTTTGTGGATGAGAATGAGGAGACACAGGGGAAAATGGGTTGGTAATGTAGCTTCCTTTCTTTCCAAATAAGTCAGTATTTACAAATGACCTTATCAAAGGCTTTGGGTACACTGGCCCACTTGAAAGCAGGGCAGTGAAAGCTGCCGTTTGTGGTACTGTTTAAGGCCAGCCCCATCACTTTTAAAGCAATATGCTGATCTTTGGGCCAATTGCCTCCAGCCTGCCCAAAAGTGGCCTTCAGGGGAAGCTGTTCCCCCCACACACACACACATACACACAGTTTTAGCCAATTTACACTTTTAAAGTGTGACCTCTTCTAAAGATTCCTAGAGTCTGGGAGCAGATGGCAATGAACTGAAGAGCCCCCTCCCCCCAATAAAAATAAAAAATACATCGGATTCTGGCTTAGGTTTTCTATTGTTGCCTGAAGTCTTTTGTTTTTTGGGAGAAGGTAATTATAAATTCCATTCCAAGCATAAATGTTCCTTTGTGAGCAAGTTTGGGAGGGTGGACCAAAAACAATGAGTGGATTACTTTTCCATTTTTGTAAAATCATGCCAGTATAATGTGGTTTAAAACAGCTGGGATTTTTAGAACAGAAATGGAGCATTGAGGTTGTCTCAGTTCTCTTAACGTGAATGTTGGCCAAATTACAGATTCTTTTTTTCTTTTTGGAAGAGAATATGTATGTTCTTCCAAACTTATACTAAAAAATGAGGGATTCTTGTATTTGGGTAGATCACACATGAAAACTTCAGTAATGTTTCAGCATGATCTGGTAGGAACATGTTCATCTGGTTTGTTCAATGTAGTGCAATGAAAAGTGATACCCATTTTATGGTGTCCTGTTGTCAGAGGATGATATGTAAGTCTGGAAATCATTGTTAACTGATAGCACGGAGCTTTTAAGAGTAACTACAATATAGCTATGTATTTGCCTACTACAAAATACTCTGTAGTACAACATTAATATAATTAATACTGTATTAATGTGTTTGTTTTAATTTTCTTCTTATTATTGTTTTTGTTTTGCAGAGTATTGGGAAAGGGTCATTGTGGTGCATAGACCCAGAGTATAGACAAAATCTAATTCAGGCTTTGAGAAAGACACCTTACCACCCACCTCCTACCCCTCAGGCGTATCAAAGGTAAGTAAATTGGACTATCGAATTTTTTTTTTTTAAGTCTCCTGGAATTGTGTTATCCTAGAAGAGTCAGGCTCTAAAACTAATTTAGTAGACTGTATGAGATTTTAAAAAATAACTGCAGATAAATGAGAAAAAAAATTAAGTATGATTAGGAGGCACATCCATTGATGTATTTCCTGTGAAGCTTACCATTTCTGCTGCTCCAGGGGCGGAGGTTGTATCTCTAGAAGGCTTTCTGGTGGGTAAAATAATGTCTTCCTGGGTAGAAACATTTACAAAGGAAAGTTGACAGCTTCCGTATCTCTGTGTTTCATATTTTGTTGGGGTAAGAGCAGCGAGGCACACAGGTGATCCACCTTCCCGTAGCCTGACTAGCCAGATGTTGAGAGAAGGCTCGCTCATTGTTGTCATCCTGTTTCCATGTAGACAGGCTCCTCAGTGATGGGTTTGTTGTGGTTACTAAGTGTTTGCCTTGAAACAGTGGCCACCTTTCCTCTTCACAAGTCTGTTTGCATTGAGATTAAGGGTATGAGTGCATTTTTACAACTATTTAATGAGTGGTGGGCTTAGAGTGTCACGGTTTGAAGAAGCATGTTAGTACAAGGTTAGAAGAAAGGGCCATCTAGAACAAAGAACTGGATTTCCAAGTGTGGAGTCTTAGCTATTCATGATGCTTGGATTTGTCATCAACCCTTCCAAGAAAGTTTTTGAAAATTATTCTGTTTATTTATGTGTATGAGTGTTTTGTCTGCATTGATGTCTATGTAGCACTTGCATGCTTAGTGTCTGGAGGCTGGAAGAGGGTACCACATCCTCTGGAACTGGTGACGTGGTTTATGCCACTGTGTCAGTGCTGGGAATTGAACCTGCATCTTCTGGAAGAACAGTTAGTGCTCTTAATCACTGATCCACCTTTCTAGTTTTCTACCAAGAAATTCTAAAAGACATGTAGCAACGTTTCTTTTGTAACTATCCAGTTAAAAGAAATTGCCCCTGGAGTAGACATTTATGTTAATTGAGGATGGCCTGATGTCAGAAGCCTGGGGAATTTTACAGTCCACTTGCAGATTTTTCTGTTCTGATGTTTGTTCTGCAGGAGGGCACACAAAGTGAGCCTCTGACATGGCATTAATGAAGTTCTTGTGCATTCCATCACAGGCCCTAGACAATCAGTCTCCGGCAAGAGACGGGAGGAGCAGCTGGGCCCTATGAGAAGACTGCTGTATGTCTGCCTTTGCTAGGCGATTAGCGTGATGGTAGCCATAGCAACTGGAGTGTCTCCATAGTAACG
Organism: Sigmodon hispidus; assembly: GCA_004025045.1. Classification (NCBI taxonomy): domain Eukaryota; kingdom Metazoa; phylum Chordata; class Mammalia; order Rodentia; family Cricetidae; genus Sigmodon; species Sigmodon hispidus. The sequence continues at coordinate 140,274 of PVIH01002094.1, forward strand.
CGTAGCCTAGACAGGTGCACTTGCATCACAAGGCTGTTTGTTGCCTGGCAAAAGGACAGGCCATTAGTACTTAGATATACGCTGTTGCCTTAGAAACAAATAACCCTCCATAGCAACTACAGTTGGTTCACAAGGGTATTTTTTAGGGGCTGGGGAGGGGGAACCAAGGTTGTAGCAGCTTTTGTCTGTGTTCATAAAAATCAGTGGAAGCATACTTTATTTGAAATGACAACTTGAGGTCATGTAGCTGTAGGAGGAAAAAATGGGATTTTCTAGAGCAGCCAGAGTAGAAATGTCCAGAAGGACAGAGCCATATGCTTGGCCTTCCGCTTGTGATTGTAACCACTTCTGAAATGAAAACTGGGATTGGAGTACAGAGTTGCTCCTTTATGGGGTCGGTGGGGAGCCTGGCACTAATTATTGACATATTTTCCATATTCACAGTTTCTGACCCCCTACTCCACTGTTTCTCTATTTTAACCTAGAAGTATGTCACACCCGTTCGCTTTTAGCATGTTAAAAATGTAAGTGTGATTCACTGGGTCGTGTCATTGGTTCATTTAGGCCAGTGTCTTGTTGCCAAATGTGACCCCAAGGGAAGCACTGCAATTATTTAATAACCTGAAGGATTATAGCAGAGCTCTGGGGGGGGAGTGCAAGTGGAATATACTCAAGGCCGGAGGTATTATGAGCTGGACATAGCCTAATGACTTAACATAGAAATGCAGATGAACTAGAGCTTTTCTAGTAAAAATAATTTCCTTTTCTCGTAGTTGATGGAGGGCGGAGGGCACAGTGGACTTCCCATTAGGTACCCTTGCAAATGCTTAGATTTCAAGTCCATCACAGTCACTGGACGTGAAGTGAGGTGACAGGTGAGATTCCAGCTTGTCTCTTCCATGGTTTAACTCCAGAGAGCACCTTCCTCTCTCCATGCCTTTGAAAGAGTGTGCAGGAAGAGCCTAGAGTGCATGAAATCATACTGAGGCCATGCCACACTCGATAATTGGCAGGAAATTTCTATACCAGGCAGGCCATTGGAAATATGGAAGTGGAATACCAGTCATAAACAGATACCAAAATGCTGAATTAACCTGATCTGACCAGGTCTGCTGTGACTCAAGGTTATCCTTTGTCAGCCCCTCTGGAGCCACTTGAAGGGCACCTGGGAAGTGTTTGACTTCCAGAGCTGGTACTTGGCATGCTGGGAAGATGGTAATTACACAAGAGTCAAGGCCATTGCCAGGTGTGCTTGGCAGCAGGGATGGACTGCCCTGCAGGTGGCTGGAAGCTCTGAGGAAATCAAGGCATCTGAAAACACTGCCCCAAACCTTCACAGCCAAATGTAATGCTAAACATTGCATTATGTCGACTTGCACCTGTTTTTCAAGATTTGTTAGAATGCTCCTCTGCACCCACTTTTTTTTTTTAATACTAAATACTGTTTTTAATTGAAATGCAGAGAGCTAGGTGATGTTAGCCCATGCAGTAATTTACGTAGGCCACCATGACCAAGTACGTCAACTAAGTGAGTCAAACAGCTTGAATCTATTGCCTCCCAGTTCTAGCTGGCAGGAATCAAGGTGTTTTAGTGTCTTCTGGAGTGGTGGAGATCTGCCCAGCCTCTCCCCTGGTTCTGGTACCTTCCAGCTGTGGTATTCCTTGGCTTGGAGGAACATTGCCCCCATCTTTGTCATACTTTACATGGCTTTCTCTAAACTTATCCTTCTTTGGAGAACACTAAGCATTTTTAATTAAGAGCCTACTTTATTCTAGTATGACTTTAACTTCTCCAATGATACACATTTAAAATATAGTTATGTTCTGAAATACTAGGCCCTAGGACTTCTACAGGTAGGAACTTAGGAAGGCATAGTTCAACCGTTAGCATTCTGGAACATTCTGGGTGTGTTGAAAATGCAAAACAGTAGCGGAGTTTCGGGACAGTGGTACCATCCGAAAATTGCTTCTGTGAACCAACTGGGACAGTTGGAACAGTGGACTAAGTGATGTTAATTGCATTGGAAATGAAATATAAAACATGCATTTGTGAGCCTGGATTTATTGATAGAAATGAATGAGCTAAATTTCCCCTAGAGAAGAATCCCATGTCATTGATGGGAACAGTTCTTTATAAGAACTTCTTGCAAAGAGTGGACTATAGAGACGGGTCCTAAAGGATGTTTATAGTGATCAAACTTAACAAATGCTACCTGTCAATCAAAGCCCTTCATCTAGGGCTGGGGAGATGGCTCAGCAGCTAAGAGCACTAGCTGATTTTCCAGAGTGTAGATATATATTACACATTTAATAAAACCTAAATATTGAGGAGAGAGCACCCAGTCAAATCCTAAGCAGACAGCTCAAAAAATACAATGATAAACAGCTGAGTCAGTCACACACACAGCACAGGGAAAGCCAGGAGTGGTGACCTACACCCTTGATCCCACAGCTCCAGAAACAGAACTTTTGTTTCTGTGAGTTCAAGGCTACATGCCTTTGATACTAACCTGCATGGGTATATAAGGGCTGTAGAAACCCAGAGAGAACAGAAGTGACTGGCAAAAGCAATCAAGAGCAAGGCTAAAAAGACTACAAGACAGCTGGGTGAGAATTGACTATGATACTTCCTCTCTGATGTTTCAGCCTTCCCTCAATATTTGACTCTAAGTATCAGTTAGGATACTACAGCAGAGGACCGAATCAATCTCCAGCATCCAGCAGCTCCAAAGGCTCTCTGGCCTCTGTGGACTCTGAACACACATGTTGCACAGATATATGTGCAGACAAAACCTCATATACCTAAATTAAGAATAGTTTGTAAGGTCCTCTTCTGTGATGGAAGATGGCAGGCTTGCCTATCATTTGTGTAGCCAGTTACCTGCCTCTGTAACAGTAGCACCTCAGAAATAACTCTGAAGGAGCAAAAGATGATTTGGACTCACAGTTTCTGTCCATAGACCCTTGGCTCTGTTACTTTAGGGCAAGTGGCAGTACACACATGTGCCTGTACATACATGTGGCAGGAATACATGTTAGTGGCGGCTGCTGGCCCTGTGACAGTCGGGTAATAGAGTGGGGAGAGACAGAGGAAGGAAAGGATGTGCAGTTAGTATCCCCTCCAAGATCACACCCCTCTCCCAGGTTACCTCACTTCTAGTAGGCCCCGCCTCCACTGTCCCCCACCCACCCACACACTAGTGACTAATCCTTCAGCTTGTAGGTCTTTGCGGGCAGAGGGGATGCTTATGTTCCAAGACCAATGGTGGTCTTTCTGCTGAACCCCGTAAACTTGTTTTAACCACAAGAAAGCTCAGCCACCCGCTTTGTCCTCTACCAGGATGGGCTCCAGAACACTGAGTTGGCATTCCTCACAGCAGCTGAGGACATCAGAAACAAGGGATGTCTGAGAAACTCAGGTGCAGACTAGACAAGGCTGGGGAGATATGGTGACCGCAGACATGACCCTGAATATAAAAAGGATATCAGACAGAAGACGGTGAACACTGTAACCTGTGCTGTTCAACTGAAAGCAATGTGCTCATGTTGATTTCTTAGTTGTGACCAATGTGTCATAGTAAAGTAGGATGCTAACGTGACAGGAAACTGAATGGGGGGACATGGGAGCTTCCCAAGTTGTAAGAAAACAAAAAACCCAAACACAGACTCGTTGCATTTGATCATTACATTGAATTTACACCCAAACCATTCTTGCTGTGAGAAGGTGAACTGTCCTTGCCTGAGCGAGCAGATGCCTGAGGACTTCTGACATTGTCATTGTACCATTGAAGAGCTGGCTGTCAGGGCTTCTTACTTCCTTACATGCCTTGTAGGATCTGCTGAGCCATAAGAGGGGTGGCATGGTCATTTAACACTTGATCTTGGCCCTTTTTCATTGTGAAATGGTGCTCAGCTGTGCTTTGTAGATCCAGTCCCCATGGCTGAGTCAGGGACTGAGGCCAGATCTGCTTGCATAAGGACTCCTCCACACCTCTGCCAAGGTCAGGTGCAAGCATGGGCTTCAGAGGAGAGGGCTGTTATTTTTGGATGTCTTGCCTTTTATTCTGGAAAGCACAGTGAACTGATTTAATGTTTCCTGTTTATGACTGCCCTTCCTAGATGGAGCCTTTCTCAGGAGATAGGCATGATTGTCTTGGGTGCTGCCAGCGTGCCTTGTGCAGCTGTATTCTGTTCTGATTTGCATTCCCTCCAACTTTAATTGCATTTATTTATCTTGTGTCTATACCTGCATGCACATAGGGGGTCTTGAGGGCAACTTGCAGGAGTTCTTTTCTTCTACTGCATGGCTCCTGGGAGTTGAACTCAGGCCCCTGGGCGTGGTGACAAGTGCCTTTCTTTAGCTGATAGCCATCTTGCCAACTTCCATCAACTTTTAAATGACCCCCTCCCCCTTTTTGCCTTTCTTTGCATCTGGTGGTTAAATTAAAAGGTAGTTCCCCAGTGTGTGAACTAAGCTCTTATCATTTGAAGACTGAATCTGGTGGCGTTTAAATGTTTCAACTGACCTGTTGACACTGTTACCACAGTGTTTGTGACAGCAGATTGTTGTAGCAAGTTGTGCGTGTATCTGCTGTATGGTTTTTATTAGTAGATGCATTAGTCCAGAGTCAGCCTGCAATAAAACCTTGTGATCCTCATTCAGCACAGATGAGGAACAGGTTGTGTGCTCCTCAGGCAGGGTGGTTTATTGAGTTTTCTGCATGATCAGTATTTACAAGATGGAAGTAATTGGGTTTTTTTTGGGGGGGGTGCTTAGTGAGCTTGGTAGGGTTTTCTGGTGGACCCACAGACACCCCTGAGTCTCAGCAATCTCTGATCACTTTGACAGATTAGTCATGTGTGAGTTCCAAGTGCTCAGAAATGTGGATTGAGGGGTTCTTTGTTTCCCGTCATGCCTTCTGTGGCTTCTTAAGAAGTCATCACTCTGAGAATAATCATACCATATCTTATAATTTGTTTTAATGTAGTATTTAGAAAACACTTCAAGAAATTTTTATTCTCACTTAAAAAAATTATTAAAGAAGCTGGGTGGTAGTGGTGGCACATGCCTTTAATCCCAACACCAGTGAGACAGAAGCAGACAAATCTGAGTTCGAGGCCAGCCTGGTATATGGAGTGAGCTTCAGGACAGCTAAGGTCACATAGAGAAACCTTGTCTCAATGTGTGTATATAACCTCAGATGTGCTCTTTATGTTTTCTCTCACTCTCTTGCTATCCAGATTAAAATTTAATTTAATCTGGAGCTATGAGAAGGACCTTAGTGGACTCTTTCAAGCATTTGGCCTTTCTGATATTAAGGTCCTTAGTGAAAATGGTTGTTTTAATGTTAACTCAGCAAGAGTTTTAGTGGCTTCTTCCTGCTCCTGTGTTCACTTGCTTTATAATTCTGTAGACAGAGTAATTTTGTTAAGTGTGTGGTCATCATTGTTTATCCACCCTAACTTTCATTCATCTGTTTGTTTTGGTGAAGGACGAGAGGGCCCCCAGGTAAAATAGCTTGGCTGCTGGGGTAAGACTTCAGACTGGTATTGGCCTCCTGGGAAAAGCCTAGGGAGGGAGAAGGAAACTACTGAGGTGATTGGGAAATGTAGCCTTTGAGACAATTAAGAGATCAGTAAATCCTTAAAATGTTCAGCTTGTTAACATAAGTGTTAATTCCTTCACTTAAAATACTGACTTTGCCCACAGCAAGAATTGCTTATTCATTGCTCAGATAGGAAGAAACACACACACACACTCACACACACATACATACATACATGCATCTTTCTTTCTAATTTTGTAAACTACTATGCATTCTAATTTGTAAAAATCATGTGGTAGAACTCCAAAGTCACAGTGAGGCAGTCTTCTTGCATTGGGGTTCAGTTGGTAGATCATAGGGCCATTTTGTGTGTCAGTTTGTTCAAGCATAAAGAACACAAAGATCCATGTGCTCTAACCTAAGAATGAGACCTAGGTCAGTGGCCTTACACTTTATTCATGGTAAGCACTGTGCCTGAAGGAAATCATCAATAGTTCTTTGGATGCCCTTTGTTGTCAATACACATTTGTATGAACTTTATTTTAAAGGGTGAGGTTGTTATATATTTGGAAAGTTATGTTTAAACTGGTTACTTTTTTCTTAGAGTCATTTTTTAAAGGAAAATTTATAAAGTTGAAAATCACTATGAAGTCTCATTGTGATAAATTAGTGGGCGAGTGTGCTAATGTAAAATAGATACAGGATCGGACTGCTGAGTTCCCTGTGCTAGTACAAAATAAGATGTACATCTTATTTTGTCAGAGTGATTGGAGAGGGTGAGTAATGGAAACCATTTCCAATATATGAATACTCTCTTATTTGTAAGAGTTATACTGCCCAGTATGAGCTCTAAAGCCCATTAGTTGCCTATAATTTTATTTTCATATCAGATCTCATTATCTGTTGACTTCCATTATGTTTTGTGAGTTGGTCTTATAGAATATTTTTGACCTCAGCATTTTGCCTTGGGTGTGCTGTGCATTGTACATTTAATTCTCATTCAGTGCCGCTGCTTCGTTTTATTTACTTGGAAAATAGCTCGTGTTATCGTGGTGCAGTTAGATTCTAGGTGGATCTCATGAATACTGGGCCCATTCATTGCATCTCATTCTGTGTTCATACTTGGAAGTGGAATGTGTAAGCAGTGTGGCCGAGGATGTCTGTTTTACTCAGGTACTGAGTAAGATTCCTGGCCCAGAGAGCCAGGCTGGTTGGAGTGGCTGTCATCTCTGCCATCCTAGGGACCTGCAGAGCCTGCTTCCTATTGAGCAGACGTGTGAGGAGTCCGCTGAGTTTCTGCTGCTCTAACTCCTGAGCCAGGGAAAACAAAGGTGCAGTGTGCTTTTGATGCCTCCCGAGAAGAAAGTTGAGGTGTGGATGGAGCCCAGAGGGGGGCTGGAGTCTTTTCATATTTGCTTAGAGTCTGTTTGCTCCTCCAGACAGCCCAGCTGAGGGCCTGGCAGCTTTCACATCTGAGCACCTGAGGCTTTTCAAGTAGGGAGAGATGTCTGCAGATGGGGCTGACTTCATGGTGCAGTTAGTTGTCAAGCCTTTCCCTTTCCAAGAGGAGGAAGAGAGGGATCTGTGCTGGAAACACAAACAACTCTGAGAAGAAAAATTGCATTAAAACAAATGATGTACAACACAAGGAAAGACAGCGTTTCCTTTGTGTTTGCTGTAGTGTAAAATGAGAAATGATTTCTTCATAAATACAAAACAAACAAACAAAAAACTCCAAACTGCCGCCACACCCAACCCTGCTCTTTCTCCAGCTTCTGGTTGTATCAGGTGTCCGGGATGTTACAGGCGGCAAAAGAGAATGAGGGTTGGTGAGATGGTTCAGCCGGTTAAGGCCCCTTTTGTGCAAATCTGACCCAAATCCATTCACCAGAGCTCACATAAAGATGGAGGGAGGGGACCGCTTTTGAAAATTGTCCCCTTACCTCCCGACGTGTGGCACACACAACCACACTTACAATAGTAAAGAGTAAATCTATGATCCGGAGTGGGGAAGGAGGCTCGGTGGGTCTGCTCAAGCAGGAGGGACCTGAATTCCATTCCCCTGGCACTCGTGTAAAAGAAATATAAATATGTAGTATCACATGTCTGTAACCCTAGCATCAGGGAGGAGAGGACTAGAGAATCCTCAGAACTCACAGGCCATACCAAATCATGTGAGCTCCAGGATCAATGAGAGACCCTGTCTCAAAAAATATAGGGGAGAAGGATGCATGATGTCAATTTTAGTATTGCCCCCACCATTCATATGAGACTGACAGACTACCCCCCCACACATGCACAGTATAATTAGATGGAGCCTAGATGTGAGGAACTTAAAAGAAGGATTTGTTTTGTGTATGTAGCAGTGGATTGTGTCAGAATTGTAGTGAGGTGTAGTCAGTGAGTGACCTTAATAAATGGTGTCTGTGTTGGGCACTCATTTCTACTACCATCATCAAAGACTCTTGGAGATCTCTGTCCACATAGGAGGGGGCCTTTGAGATAATAGGAAGGCACTGCCAATGGCTGGGTGATCCTTTGTAGCAGCTGGAAATCTATTAGAGAAGGTAACCATAGCAGCCACCTGTACTATCAGGGAAGAGGGATTTGGATCCAAAAGGCAGAAGTTATAAGATATGGGTTCAAATTTAGAAGAATGGCTTCTTACCAGAAGAGACATACTAAAAGTTGGGTGGATGCGTGGGTCGAAGTATGGATGGATGGACAGAAGGGATGAGGTGACCCTGGTGGATACTGGTTAGAGCTGCACAGCTGCGTGGGCCATCGCAAAGGGCTTCAGCAACACTGGAAAACTCACATCTCCCCTTCCAGGATGAGATCTTAGATCTGTTGAGCTGCCGGCGAGGTGCAGTGGGGTAGTTAGTGTGCACTTATTTGGCATGATGTTTACAGATCTCCAAGCCTACAGCGTGAAGTGCAAACCAAAACCTCAGGGCCAGCAGGCCTGCCCTGGTTCCTCAGAAGTGGAGGTTAGAGGTTAGGTTTTCTCCTGGGTTACAGTAAGTCCAGCCTTGGAGCCCACAATGGACCCGATTTAGTTCCTTGCTGTTCTCTGTCATCCAGTCCTTTGATTCTTGCCCTGCAGTCACCTTTCTTGTTTAGTGACTTGCGGTGTGAATAAGATTACTCTTTCAGGGTTTTGCTAAGCAGAAGATCATTTCCAAAAGCTGTCCATCATATCATCCAGACCTTCCCCCCCTCCCATTGTTTATCGAGGGAATTAATGAGAGAGCCATCCACCCTGAATAGAAATCTTCTTGAAGGTGTCAAACTGGTATTCTTGTCTCAGGATCCCTGTCTCTGATCACATTCTTTAGCGTTTGGTTTTTTCAAACACCAAGTCCCACTTTATTATTTCTCGAACCTCCATCTGCAGAGCTTCAAGAATCTCAAAGTCCTGACCAACTGGAGATGATTCTCATGTCTGGAGAAAATATCCATAAGTCACCAGACATGTCTTCTAATCTTACCATTTTTGAGAACGTGTTGCTGATCACCACGGGCCAGGTTGAGACATGCTGTGTGTTTACTCTTACATGGAAACTTCTGGTGGAGGTCTGCTCACCAGCTGCTCGCCCCACCCTGTGCCTCCAGGCTGCCCCTTCCGATGGTGATACTCATGAAGAGTAAAGGTGAACCGGAAACAAGGTCAGGGAGCGAGTCCTCCATGCTTTGTGACCTGTCACCTCCCTTGGCCTCTGTCTGTCCTTCTTCTCTCCTCCCTCCTCCTCTTCCCTTTCCAGACATGAGGCTTTTTACAAGGAAAGTAGCATTTTGTCATCCCCCCCCCCAGCTAAAACCATTCCCCGTCTACCTTTTCTTTAAAACCTCTGGAGAAGCTGAGGTACATGGGGAAGTTTTAAGTCTTTTTACTTTGCAGCAGAGCCCAAGGGAGAATGTGCTGGCCTTGTTGTACCCATGACGAGGGAGCTGGATTCCCTTGTAAACACTCAAGGGTCAGTTTATTCTTTTAGACAGGTTCAAAGGAACCCAGCACAGTGGAGGATTCTGGGACTGAGCTCAGAGGTGTGAGGAGTTTTTAAAGAAAAGCATATGTAAGTGGGATGCTACACATCTTGGCCTTTCAGGATTGGGCAAAGGGGTTTGGGGTGCTGTAACTATTGGCTACACTTTCGGCGCCAACCCAAACCCTGAATCTACTGGCTGAACTAAATTTTGAATCTCTTGGCTGTAGGGCTCATTCCTGAGATTCCTCCCAGATTCTTAGACCTGGGCCCTACCCACAAACATTAAATGGTCTTTCACTGAAATAAAATTTGTAACGATAAATCTATGCTTAAGAGCCTGACCTCAGCAAGTCTGTCCTATCCACAGTGTCCATGCCTAGCCTCATCTCCACGTGCACTTGCTGTAGAGGGGTCCTAAATTGGTCTGCAGATGGATGTAGCAGCTGGACCATCCTCGGGAGGAAGAAGCCTATTGGGAAGGAGCAGGGAAATGAAAATATTCTATGAGACTGTGACAGTGGCTACCCACAATGCTGCCCCTTTGTAGGCCAGCAGTCAAAGGTAGGGCTCCATCTTGGGCCTGTGACCAGTCAACATGATGCTTGTGTGTTGTATCATCACAAAATGGAGCAGGCCATAATCACACACCTACCCTGCTGCAGACTGGCACAGGAGGCCACCAGGGCTCCCTCCTGGCTTCTGTACATATAGCTGATCCAGATTCAGTCCAGTCAGTTTCAGAAAGTGACACTTACTTGGTCACTCCATCTAAGTGAATGTGGGGGCTGGATAGATGGCTCAGCAGTGAAGAACACTCCTGAGTTCAGTTCCCAGCAACCACATGGTGGATCACAACCATCTGTGATGAGATCTGGTGCCCTCTTCTGGCCTGCAAGCCGAATACTATACATAATGAATGAATGAATGAATGAATGAAAAAAGTTACTTTAAAAAAAAAATAAATGAATGTGGACTAATTACCTCAGCTCTCTAAACCTCCCTCCTGTCATTCCTGCTGTGGTTTAAATACCTGTTACATAAGGACTTTGGGACATTACACCAAGTAAATGTGTCAGGCACTCAGCTCTGTGCCTAGTCCCAGAAGAGCAGCATATGGTTTCTCTTTCCTCCATAGTCACATGGTCTTGGTTTTGCCTACATTACATACTGGTTACTTATACTTCATCAACCATGCCCTGCATGGAAACTGGGACTCACTGCAACTGCTCTCTGTCTTTTCCCTGGATTTTTTTTTTAATATTTATTTTTATTTTATGTGAATTGGTGATTTACCTGCATATATAACTGCGAATTACAGACAGTTGTTAGCTGCCATGTGGATGCTGGGAATCGAACTCAGGTCCTCCAGAAGAACAGTTAGTGCTCTTAACCACTGAGCCATCTCTCCAACCCTTTTCCCTGGATTTTTTTTTTTTTTTAAACTTTATTTATTTATTTGCCTCGGTGTTTGCCTGGAACTGGAACTACAGACAGTTGTTAGCTGCCATGTGGGTGCTGGGAATCGAACCCGGGTCCTCTGGAAGAGCAGACGGTGCTCTTAACCACTGAGCCATCTCTCCAGCCCCTTCCCTGGATTTTTTAAGCAAAGTTTTACATAGAGGTTCTTTGGGGATATTTACCAGTAAGCAGTCTTAAAATGGCCAACACACATTGTGAGAATAACTCAAAGTATCTTCAGCCCCAAGAGCAGAAGCATTTGGAGGGAAACGAAGAGCCAGGCTCTGTCTTTCTTTCTTCTGAGGTATGTGGGTGATTTGGGCAAGGCAGCTGTTCTGCCTCCCAGCCCTGCTGTGCCCTTGTGGGTACAGGAAACATGACGTTTGGACACTGCTGTTCCTGAAGCCTAGGAGACCTGTCATGCTGCCTCTGTACAGGAAGGTTCTTATTTTCAGGCTGTTGACCCCAAGGTACCAGATCCTTTAGGGGATAGACTCTGCAGCTGCAGTAGGAGGGACTAATGTGTGCTAGGTGCCTCAGGCTGAGGATGGCCCAGCTTGTGTCTTTCCTTTGCCTTTGCTAAGAAGCCTTCCTCTGAGGCCTGCTGTGCTGCTGACAGGCCCCTCACCCCTCATCTTAATGGGAAAAGCTTCCGACCTAGGCTGGCCAGACCATCAACTGTGCACTTTCTGCAGCAGACCCTTAATCCTGCTCACATCTCTCAGCAGTAACTCATTAGCTTTCCCCTCCATTTTTTTTCCTCTTTGATGAGGACAAAGCTGGCTCCTCCCTGCTCTCCGTCTTGCTTTTCCTTCCCAGGGAATTACCATGTGCATGTTCATCCCTTAGCAAGAAAGCCCTCGGAGTGGTATCTTTCCTATCTACCAACAGAGGGAGCACCTCATTCCCAGCATTTCAACCTCAACGTTTGGAACTTCCATGTCCCTGGTGGTGCAGACCCTGGATTCTGCTTGCAGAGTGAGTGTGTGTGTGTGTGTGTGCGCGTGTGTGTGTGTGCACGCGCGCGTGCGTGCATACCATCTTCAGTACTGTAGGCCCCTCACTCAGCAGCGCGCCCCAGCTCTTTAAAGGAAAGCACGGTTGCACACAGCACACATTAATGCCGATGGAATTTTCTTCTCACTAAAGCCCTTTGAAACCCTCCTCCTACACTGCGCCCTCAGCTCTTAGATGTGGTGTGTTCTGTCATCAGGGTTGCTGCAGTCAAAGTTGTAGGAAAACCATCTGAATTTTTCTAATACAACTCTTTGATGTTGAATAAAACAAAAATCTATTTCTACCCAGTGCCTTAGACTTCTGAGAGATGAACTCTGGAAGTCGGCTCTTTTAGCATGATAAGAATTTCAGATTGATTTCCTCCTCTGTTTTAAACCTAACCTGTTCTGGATCTAGGGTGAGAGGCTGACTGAGCACCTACTGTGTGCCAGGTCCTTCTAATTCACCTAAGAACCAAGTGAGCCAGACATGACTGCTCTTTTCCATCTGAGAGGTCCGAGAAGGTTAGCCGGGAGCTGCAGATGGTTTAGCTTGATTGTACTTTTTCTTTACCCACCACCATTTGCTGCCTCTTGGTCTTTCATGGAAACCTTGTCCAGTGTCCAGAGTTGATGTGTCTAGAGGAATGACATATGAGATGGTTAATGTTGTTAACTTGATTGGTTGAGAATCAGCCACAACTTAACCCGCTAGGCCTGTCTCTTAGGTGGTCCCCACATTAACTTCATTGAGATGAGAATACCCTCCCACAAAGTGGGTAACCCCGTTTCCTGGGCTGGACTTGTCAGACTGAGTAAAAAGAGGAAGTGGGGGCTGGGAGGGGCTCAGCTGGAGAGAGTGCACGGTGCACACATCTGGGAACCTGAGCTTGGTTCCAGGAACTATGTAAAAAGCCCGATACGGTCCCCTTCACCATATGGGGACCGTAAACACAGTAAAGGAAGCCTGAGGCCAGCTGGTCTTATACAGCATCAGAAACAAGAGGAACCCTGTCTCAAAACAAGGTAGATGGAGAGAACTCCTCCCCCCCCAAAAGTCATCTTCTGATTTCTATAAATGTGCATCATACATGCATACATACTGGACACATACACACACCATAATAACAATAAAACTAAAGTGTTTTAAATGGGAAAAGGGAGTAAGTGAGTTGAGCACAATCATCACACACTCTGATTTCTGACCATGGATGCAGTGTGCCCACAGCCTAAAGCTCTGCCACTGGGGCTTCACCCATGGTAGACCTTAGGCTTGAACCAAAAATAAGCTTGCCCTTCCTAAAAATACTTTGATCAGGTATTCCATTGCCAGGATGAGAAGAGTAACATAGTTATTTTTGAAAGGAGGGAGAGATCTTGAGGCATAATGAGGGTAGTGGAGACTGGTTTGGACCGCCTAAACAAGATTGGAACTAGCAGAGCAGAGGCGATGGGAAGGAGAGCCTTGTGAGCCTGGAAGAAAAGGGGGTGCAAGGGTTGTTGAGGGCAAGGAGGAGGGGATGCCTGGGGCTCCTTGGCGAGTGGTAGGGTGTGCTGATGTGGGAAGATGGCTTCCGGTTTAGAAAAGTTAGAAAGTGTGGAGTCAGGACAGGTCACATAGTGTTTTCTCAAAGTGATGATTTTGGTTTTATGATTTGAGAGTTATTTATATTGACTTTAGTAAGAGCAAAAATCAAAGTTCACTGCGTCCAAAGGCATCCTTATCTCTGAATGCCACCATTGGAATCTGCCTTGTTTTATCTATTCTAGAGAATAAGTGTTCATTTTTTTTCTTAAAATTGTATTTGTATGGAAAACTAATGAAAACTGATATGGAAAACTAACTACCTTTTGGATTTGAGTATATTTTCTTTTAAAACCATTGTGGGTAAAGCAATGTATTTTGTTAACATTCATCAAAAAAAGTCTCCCATCATGAGTCTGCATATCTAGTATTGCACAAATTTAAAAAAACGAAACCAAAACCAACCCCACCCTCCAAACCAGAATCCCCCCCACACACACCAAATAAAAATGCACCGGTGTGCCCTGCACCCTCCATTTCACTTTCAAGTGATAAAATGGACTGAGACGCAGGACAGTCATGTTTTGTTACAGAGCAAGGAGTAAATGTACTTGCAACACTATGTGGCTAACTGTTTGGTTCACATACATCAGGTTCTAATGGTCAGAACAGGCCTCGAAGTTGGAGGTTGGCTAAGCAAGAGGTAGGTTCTGACAACTGATGCACTGTACTGGTCATTTTGGTTTGGTTTGTATGTGCCACATCACACCAGTTACCTGGGGGACGAAACGCAGCAGGTCTGAGGCTGCTTTCAGTCATCTCAACAGGAGTGGTGCTGTGAAGAGAAGGGACTGAGAGGAATGTGTCAGACCATGAGCTCTTTCTTTGCAGTTACTCCTGGATTCTCGCCGTCATTTCTTCCAGTTCACTGGACAGATTCTGTATATTTAAGGTTTACAACCCAACCTTTTGATGTAAGTGCGCATCGTAAAATGATTCTTACAGTCCAGCAGAGTAATGTTCTGTAATGTTCTATGACCTCACATTCTCTTTCTCTCTCCTCTCTCTCTCCTCCCTCTCTCTCCCTCCTCTCTCTCTCTCTCTCTCTCTCTCTCTGTAGAACACTAAGACCTACACACAAACACAGATTTCGAGTGTGAATGCTGTGAGCTGCATTCACTGCACTGCAGGGTCTTCATCATGATCCCAAGTTTGTGTCCTGTGACCATATCATCCTCCTCCCCCCTCCCCGATTTTGTCATTCTCTCCAAACACTCAATGCCAAGACTGGTGTCGTGAAGTCTCTCTGTGTGCTTTCTATGGGACATTTCAGATATTAAGTCCTAAGTCTTTAATGTATTTTTATTGGATTTTATACTCTCCATATTATTTTGTTCTGAATATAAATTTGTTCTTAAAATGAAATTGATAAATTTTTAAACTGTAGGTTGGATTGGATGCTGTATATCTTTTGGGAGCTGTAGTTACTGTGCCCCATGCCTATTTCTGTCTTGTGCAAAGGAAGACCCATGCTAAGAGTTTCTGCCCCACACACATGGGATACTGGCATTAAAGTACCCTGCAGTTGTCTTCTGTACAGGTTCCCAAATGGCTTGAGGGAACCGTGGGATCTTACTTCAGGGTTTTACTTTTGATTGTAGGTGAATTTTTTCATGGTCAAAAGTTTGAGGGAATGCAGATCACGGAATGCAGATCACAGAATACAGATCATTATTACTGCCTTGTAGTAAGTGCACTAAGAGTCTCCCACTTTTTATGAAACTGATACTTTGAAATCGATGGCGCACTAATTATTAGCACATTTTGAGGGTTGCCAATTTGGAGGGGAAAGAGATACCTAAAACAGTGTCTCTCTTGTAAGTAGTCACATAGTGGCAGCCATGAAATGGGTTAGCGATTGGAATGCCTTCTCTTTCCGAGAAATAACAGTCAGTATAATATGTCAGGGTGATGGTACACAGGAGGGGCAGCTGTTTTGTGAAACTGTAAGTTTCAGTTACGTCTGTATGCTTGTGTGAAGTCAGTCAGAATGAAACATCTATTTCTTACTATAGAGGACAGCCAAAAGTTTCTGGAGAACACTAGTCTGACTCACTTCCTCTTTACAAGCAAAAACACTCGAGTCTCATATAATCCCACAGAGGTTGGTGACAGGATTCAGGACGTTTATCTTCTTTATCTTGTGTCAACAAACTTTGTGGGTTTTTTTTGTATTAAAAAAAAAAAAAACAGAAAACAACAACAACAAAAACCAGTGCTGGAGCAAACAGCTCAGATGTCCATCCACAGGTGGTTAAACAGAATGTATACAAGGAAGTATTATTCAGCCTTAGAAAGAAAGAATTCTGACATGCTGCAGCCTGCATGGACCATGAGAACATTATGCTATGCATTTTAGGTAAGGCAGTTACAGAAAGCTCCCGTGTAAGTTTCTGTTTGGGATGTTGAAAGAGCTCTGGAAACAGATAGGGAAGAATTGATTATGTAATAGGAATGTCCCAAATGCCAGTGAGCTTAACTTTAGAAAAAAAAAATTGGTTTGGATGGCACTTTCATGTTGTATATATTTTAGCATCGTCCCCAGAATAGACACAGAAGACTAAAAATGAAACACACAACTTTTTTTGTGGGAAGCACATTATTTTGCATTTTAGTATCCATTCTTCTCGTTTGGTTCTACCCCCTTAATAGTACAGGTCTGGACAGGAGGACCTTGAGGCAAATAGACAGGTACTTCCCTCTGAGGTGGCCCTGCAGCACAGTGGCCAGTGACAGACTGAAGGCTGGAATCCTTTGGTTGCTTTTCCACAGCTTGTCAAGCTGAGCCATGGTCTCTCATGGGCTGACAGGCCTGACTTGCAGCAAGTTGTGTCCTGGTTTTCTTCTTGGTTTCATTCTGTCCTTCAGTTGCTATTTCACCCTAACCTGTAGACAAATGGCCTTAATCTCTTTTACCCCTCCTTTACAGGACCTGCAGGCACTCTGCAAATAGCAGCTTAAGTGACAGGCTCTGAGTCAGTTAAAGTGATTCATGGGAGAACCATCTCTGCCTTTGCCTCACTTTTACTTTGAGAATCAAAATAACTGGGATGGCCAGAAGGAAGGCAGAGTTTGCAGACTCCCGGAAGTTGGATGTGTGTCTTTCTTAGAGCGTGCACCGCCATCGTTGGCAACTTTGGATATTTCTTACTTCAAGTGCGTCTTTGCTTTTGACCCCTTGACTGGTAATGCCAGCCAGGTCTGTGCTTCCAGCAACCCTGTCAGAGCCTCTGAGTTCCCCAGATCTTTATCCATAAGCAAGGAAATATGGAGAGCCTCCCTCTAGCTCCATCAGCAGGAACATTTACTGGGAACTAAAGAGCCTCAGACATAATTTATTTGTTATATTGAAATTGCTAGGAGTGAAAGGGTAGAAGAGAGTTGTTGATTCTTCCTGATTGGGTCGACTTATCATGACAGTGACTTTCAAACTCCTAGCCTGCCTGCAGGGATATTGAATTAGCAATGGTCCTTTCTTTTTTTAATATTTATTTTTATTTTATGTGAATTGGTATTTTGCCTGCATGTATAACTGTGTAAGGGTGTCAGATCTTGGAATTACAGACAGTTGCTAGCTGCCGTGTGGATGCTGGGAACAGAACTCAGGTCCTCTGGAAGAATAGTCAGTGCTCTTAACCGCTGAGCCATCTCTCCAGCCCATCTCTGGTCCTTTCTACCTTAGCACTTCCGGCATTTGAAGCTAGAGAATTCTTTAACTTGTAATGCATTGTAAGACATTAAGGAGTATATGTGGTCTTCACTCATGAGATGCCAGTTATACCCTTCAAGGTACAATGATCAGAAGGGATATGGGCAATGGTTCATGTGCCCAGGAAGACAAAATCACTCTGATTGAGAACCACTGGCAACTCCCCCTCTGCCCCCTGCTTTGCTTTATGTATTAAGCACTTTATCAGTTGTTCTATTTAGAGGGGAAAAAAGGAAAGGAAAGGCCCTAGGGTTTTATCCTCATTTTAATTTGTTTAATTCCCATTGCATTCATACAGAACTCAGCTCTTTAGAGGGCATATAAAGTATGGTTTGTTGGGGAAAATCAGCCTTACATTGATGTTGGAAGGCTTCCTTTACCCTGTGCTGGGCCTGCTGTGTGTATGACGGTGTGCAATCTTGTCAAAGTGATGTAGTTTCTGGTTTGATCTCATGGAGGGTTCGCATCTCCTTTCCTGTCTTCTGATTTGCTGTTTCTGCTGTGTGGCATGATAAGGGTCTGTGCTGTTATCAACTGAGCTAGCTGAAGCCTGTACTTGGATCGGCCTATAGTACCCGCTTTCTCTTGCTGCCTCATCCAGCCTCATGATTACTCGATGTGGGGAAGCTATATATTTTCATGACCTCATATCTTCTCTCCCATGTCTGAATAGAGGGTGGAGCCTGCTCTTCCTTGTGAAGTGGCTGGCAACGGTATGGCCAGACTCACCTGTGATGCTTATGTATTGGGATGTGGTGTATCGGTCACTTGCTGTATTTTAGAATCCCTTGCCATGTGGCTACTTCTTCCACAGTCTTAGTGAAATCTTGCACGCCACCCTGTAAAAGTCAAACCCCACTTCCCTCCCCCTAGGCCAGGCTAGTAGCAGTGTTTCTTTGTACTTCTCTCCTATATATCTGGAGCTCTGATGAACCATTCTTTGCATGGGTCCCTGGGATATGTACATGACTCCATCAGGCTTCCTATTGATCATCAAAGAGCCACCCCATTTAGGAAGATGGATGTGTAAATCTCAGTCAGCTGAACTGGGTTTAGTTTTCCTGTCTGTTTCAAGTATTGAGGGTCTACAAGGCAGTGGACATTGCAGAAGGCATTAACAGTTGTTTTGGGAGAACACTGCTGGGAATCTGAAGCCTAGGTGTTTTATGTCGATGCTGGGTAAACACAGGTCACTTCATCTTCACAGAACTCAGTTTCTTGCTTTGTAAACCCCCTGTTTACAAAGGGGTTTGTAAACCCCAGGCCAGGCCATCTCTGCAGTCCCTTCAGACTCTGGGAGACTGTGCATGTCCTAATGACAGTGAGCAAATTCGTGGTTTGTCAGGCTCCTGAGGAATTTACAAATTTAAAAGTGGCATCCTTGATCACTTAGTCAACTCTGGGAAACAGAAAGCCTAGCAACTCTTGGAGTGGTAGACCCATTTGAGTGCTAGACCAGTAGCTGGCAAATCTCTTGCCCTAAACTTCACTAGAGGTATTACGTGTGACAGCCCTGCCCATTCCACCATCTATAGAACTGCATCAGTCCATTGGGTGAAAGTTAACACACTACATCTGCTCCACAGGCCATAGGTAAGTTTGCATTGTAGTGTAGACTGACTCTATAGCTCTCACTTCTAGTTTGTAAGCTATATTATAGCGTTCCAGGGCTGGTACTCCAGAGATGGCAGTAGCCAAGCTCATTGCAAGGAGGGGGTGAGATCTAGACAGGGATCCCTAGATCCCTAGACAGGGAGTGGGATCTCAAGCATGTTGTATATGAAAAGAGAAAAATATCCAGAACACCCTTTTTCTTTCTCATTGTAATTGAGCATTCATATTGATGTTTCAGTTGCTTTGGGTAGAGTTTTCCCTATAAAATTAACATCCCAAGAGCTCATTGCATGCAGAATCTAACTTCTTGGTCCACCAGGATGATTCTTGACATGTGTAGACTTTAATGTGATTCTGTGTACACATGGGCCATTTCTATTGTAAGGATGTATCTGTAGAGGCAATGGTTACACTCAGCCACTGGAAAGCCCTCCACGGCTCTACTCAGACTGTCCCCACAGATTCATCTATGTGTGTTCCGTGGCTCTGCTCAGACTGCCCGCACACATGTATCCATGTGTGTACTGGGGATGTAGGAAGTGTTATTGAAGGAGCATCACAAGTTGGAAACACCCAATGAATAGGTGTTGAGTTGGATGCAATGTAGGTGGTTAAAATTTCATGGTTCTGAGTTCTTTCTTCTTTATGCCATTTACTGTGGGTTAGCAAATCAGTTTTGATTGACAATACTGAGTGGTCGCTGTTATCTGCACAGGCAGAGCTTTCTATTGTTTTACAACTCTGACTTTTTTTTTTAAACCAATGTTTACTATTTCTGGCCATTATGTACACTAATATAAAATTTTAATTAGAGTCTTTCTTTTCAATTAATTATTATAGCCTTGTTTGTTTGCTCTCTTGACAGAGCTTACATTATGGGAACAAGCGAGATCAATTTTCTATCACAGAATTCATTACTTTTGACTATAGTCCAATGCGCTGTTGAGTGTGTGTCTCACACTCTTGGTGACTTCCCCAGCAGCTGGAGGATTGTGGAATGTGACAAGGATGAGCACTCTAGAGGCCTTAGTGGGAAGATCATTTGGACCTGAGAAAAATTCCAATAACTGTCCTTCTCAGATCGTTATATGAGTGAAGTCAAAATTCTGTGTGATCCCAGACATTGAAAGCCCTTGCACCCTTTTTATCCCTTGGTTTTGTGCTCTCCAGACGTTTGAAATTAGGTGTGGGCTAATAAAGGATTTTACCTAAGGAAATTTATTTTCTTTGATCACATCTATTAAAGAAGGTACACTGTTTGGGAAGGCAGGGGTCTGATGTCATACTCACCTCCAGGGTCCACACTGTACCTGGTACCTAGTAGCTATTGAATAAATATGTGTTCAATGAGAAGGCATGGCCTAAATATCAAGTGTTGCTTTGTGTCATTGGTAGACACATTTTCTGGATTAGAGACAGTCTGTGTCCATTCCTGCAGTAATTTTCTATGAGTAATGTCTTAGATAGGGCTAACTTCAATGCCATATATTATATGACAAGTGGGCATGATTGTTGAAAGGTGAAGATATTGCTTTGCACAATCCTCATAGCATGCAAGGGCCCAGTGTAAAGTTCAGAGCCACCCACACATACCTGGTGCTTAGCCAGCTGCCACTGTCACTGGCCTTATGAGGTCAGGATATATAGGATCAGCTATCTTGCTCTATGTCACTGATCTGTCATACAAGGCCAGGCATGTCTTCCACCCAGTGAAGTGACAGCTAAGATGTCCGAGACCAGTGGTTCTCAACCTGCGTGTCATGACCCCCTTCGTGGACACATATCAAATATCCTTTATATCAGATATTTTTGTTATGATTCATAGCTGTAGCAAAACTACAGTTATCACGTAGCAATGAAATAATTTTATGGTTGGAGGGTCACAGTACATAAAAACTGTACTGTAGAGTTACAGCATTGAGAAGGTTGAGAACCACTGCCCTAGACCCAGATAGCTCCATAACTAGATCCATTTACAAATGTTTGATGTTCTAGTTTAGCCACACACAGTAACACGTGTGCACGGACACATGTCGACATGGTTCCCACCAAATGTATGTGCATGCCAACGTTCTCTTGATGTTACACTGCACAGTGGCTATTGATTAATAACTCAGCATCATATGTAGTGTTTTTTCTGCGTGGAATTAGAAATGTCCTGCCACCTTCCTGAAAGTGGGAATAATTTCTGGCCATTGAACTAATGCTGCGGGTGCTGGCCAAAGCTAGCAACTTGACTACATGTTTAATTATTTCAAAGTCCACTCTTCATTCCTGAATGGCTTGACACCTCCCCCCACACACCCCCGCCCCCAATGGAGATGGTTCACTTTCACTTCTTGTCTCAGTGGTGGTGCTAAAGGAGCTTGTCAAGCTGTATCTGAGGAACTAAAAAGGGCAGTATGAGAAACTGAGCTACAAAATCCCTTCTGGAACATTCTAAGCCCCTCTAAACCAGGCCCGAGGTCATAGTGTTAGTGACATAATAGAGCCAGAACTTAAACTCTGGCATCTTGGTGCAGATGCACACTCTGTGTCTCCATCCTTGCCTATATATGGTCTGTCCCTGATATCTATCCTGCTGACCCCTGCGGGTGGCTGCTTCCAATGCTTCTGCCCCTTCTTTGAGTCTTAGCTCAGATTCACCTTGTCATAAACTCCTTCCTTGCCTGCCCCTTCTAGAGAACTTCTGACCTGCCATCCTTTCTTCCCATAACCCCTCTTGACATTTCTCCTTAGCTTTTGTTACCCTATGCATCTTCTGTATTTCTCTTGTGTAAATTCCTTGACTGCAGAGGCTCTGTCTTGTTCAGGGCTGTTCTATTGAGTGCATTCTTTACTGCCATATCTAGGGTTTAGATGGTACCTGGCCCATTGTACCACAAAATGTAGCTATTTTTGAATGAATGGCCGAGTGAATTACTATGTTCCCAGTGAGCATCCCAGTTGATGGTCCTTTCAAAGCGTCTGTTTGCTCCGAACAGTTGTAGGTAGAGGCTTCATTCCTGTCTGTGTGACTCCTGGCCACCCAGCACTGCCCTTCTAAGTCTTACTGGGATATTGTTCATTTTTGACAATTCTTCCACATTGATCTGTTTTCTGTCCTTCCCCGTGTCTCCTGTCCCAGTTCAGAGCACTGGTGCTGAATGTGCCTGAGCATCTCTCACACTGGTGGCCGTCTATCCTCAGTAGGGTTTAAGTTGACTGGGGGCAGAAACCATGTCTCTCTTTCCCCCCCTCCCCTCCCCTTCAGGCTTGGTGCCTGCCTGCCCGAGAAGAGGCACTTACACCTATCACTGGATGAATGAAGTCGTTAATGCTATGGTAGGCCCACTAGAGTAAGTTGGAACCGTCTCACTCTGGAATTGTTTCTTTGGCACTGTGAGATCTTAGTGCTCAAGCTGTGAGATTTAAAGGCAAAATGCTTTCTGCTAATTATTAACAGTTGCCCTGTAAGAACAAAGTCATTATGGGGCCCTGAACCCTGGCACTGTGCCCCCTCCCAGCAGCAAGCAATGGCACAGAGTAGGAGGAAAAGCAATAGCCGGTGCAGGCCCGGTGCCCGCCAGACCTCAGATTACCCAAAGAGGATTGCAGTGTCAGTGTCGGGGCCAAAAGAGTAGAGGCTGGGTGAAAGGATTTGGAATGAGATTATAGCACCTAAAAGATCCTTGCTTTTGTTCAAGAAATAATTTGGTGGTTTTTTGTCAAGATAGCGAGACAATCCAGTTGAGGGCCTGGAGTGTAGATCAATGTCTTGGGGCTCTTCAGATACTTAAAAATAAGTTGATCTGTAATTGCCCTTATTGTTTCTTCAGGGGAAAAAGGAAGAAGAAAGTCAGGAATTGAGAGAGGGGAGCTCACAAATGGCCCTGAACAAATGAACTTGAACATGAGATCTATTGGGAGAGTACAAAGGCTTCTTTTTAAAGAACATCTCATTTTGGTCAGTTTGTCTTCAGGCCAAAGTCTAAAAAAGGAGTGGATAGTGTGACCAGAATATAGTTTTGTTTTTTTAACCTTGAGGAGAACCCATTCCCTTTGACCCTGACTCCTGCTTATCAGGTCATTCACAAAAGCTCTGAGAGTATAGTGTCCTCTGTGTGTGTGTGTGTGTGTGTGTGTGTGTGTGCTATTTTTTTTAAAAATTAGTTTGTTTTATGTGTGTGAGTGTGTTTACCTGTGTAGATGCATGTATACTATATGTGTGCCTGGTACCTGCAGAGATCAGAAGATGGTGTCAGATTTCCTGCAACTGGAATTGTGAATGGTTGTGAACTACCCTTGTGGGTCCTGGGACTGAATCCTGAATCCTCCTCAAGAGCAGCAAATGCCCTTAACCAATGAATGAGCCAGCCCTTAGAATTTTTTAAAAAATATTTGTTTTTAATCACATATACATGTGCATATGGGTTAAGTATATGTGAGTGCAGGCGCCCACAGAGGCCGGTATCTGACCCCCTGGAATTAGAGTAACAGGTAGTTGTGAGCTGATGTGGGTACTGGGAACTGAATTCTGGTCCTCTGCCAGAACTTCACTACTGAACAATCTCTCTAGCAACCTGTGTTGGGATTCATACCTGTCATTACAGTTCCCAAGCTCTCCTTATGTTTATTATGTCCTGGGAGTATATTTTGTTTACTCTTTTTAAATACTGTTTTTTCTTTTTTTGTGTAAATTCTATGTGAATCGGTGTCCTTTTTCTTTTTTTTAATATTTATTTATTATGTAAGGGTACCAGATGTCATCATAGATGGTTGTGAGCCACCATGTAGTTGCTGGGAATTGAACGTGGGTCCTCTAGAAGAACAGCCCGTGCTCTTAACCACTGGGCTATCTCTCCAGCCCCCTATTTTGTTTATTCATAACCCTAGGTTTCAGTTAACATCTTCTTCCTTATGTTTATAGCCACTCTGCTCTCCCTGCTTAGTTTTTGTTAATGTTGAGGATTTCATATGTAGGATTTAAGTTCTACCCAAGAAGAGGAGCCCCAAGAGGGATGTGTTGTAGTGCTGAGTGTAGTTGGATCAGATTCTTATGTGATGGTTATGTGTTAGTTAACTTGCTGAAGCTGGCTGAAAACCCACTCAGAAAACTGCAGTTTTCGAGGCTGGAGAGATGGCTCAGTAGTTAAAATGCTTGCTGTGTAATCATACAGGCTGCAGTTGGGTTCTCAGCACTCAAGAAACAAGCCAGACATGCCACAAATGCCTATAATTTCAGCTCCATCATGCTTTTCTGGCTTCCATGTGCACTGTCATCTGTACTCACAAACAACATGTGTACATATACACACTCATAGATAGATACACATAAAAGTAAATAAATCTTAAAAAAATGAATACCAGGTTTATTCCATTTATTTACATTGCATTACTGATCTCAGTACCCAACAGACAAAACTAAGAAAGGAAAGACATTTCAGACAGTCATGGTGGGCAAGGATAGAGTAGTCCATGCAATGGAAGGGTGTAGCAGCCACTTTGTGGTTATCAAAATGTAAAAATGTGCCACCTTTGGGCAGCTCATGAAGTAATTATTTTTAATATATTTCTGATTTGATGCCCTTTCTCTTAAAACTCAGGACTCCGAAGACTACTCACAGTCTCTTGCTACACTAGTGTGAGGACCTAAATTCGAATCCCCAGCACCCATATAAAAAGATAGCTCTGTGTGCCTCTCCTAGGATTGTTTAGGGGGCAGAGACAGGAGGAATGCTGGGCTTTTTCTGGCTACCTGCCTAGATCCTGGTTTCATGGGAGAACAGGTAGAGCATCCTCTTCTGGTCTCTGCAGATACACTCACACACAAAAGCAATAAAGGAAGTAGCCTATGTAAAAAATGAAGTGAACTCTACCCTCCTCTTATTCACTGCCTGAAAATGTTTTTTATTTGAAGATGAGGCTGCTTGAGTTTGAGTTAATTAAAACTTTAATTGTGTTTGATTTTGGAGCAGACCTAATGTTGACTTATCTGAATAATGAAATGCAGAGTGCCATCTTCCGAGGGATGCCTTTCCTGGGTGGTAACTGGTAGCAACCTTAATGCCTGCTGGCCCTGCTTTGAGATGTATTTCTGTGTATTTTGGGCAGTCTGTTTGGATATGGGGAAAGTGTGATGACTTGAGCACTTGTGTGTTGGACAGAAGATGTCACCTTATAACATAAGCTCTAGCCACTCTTTGTCCTTTGGAGCAGTGTTAATATAACAGCTCGAGGCTGTCCACCTTAGAACTGGCCTTGCAGGGTTGGCCCTGGGCTGGTGTTTGTAAATATGGTATATGGGGAGGGTTTTCTCACCTTTCCAAAACATTAAAGAGTGGCTGTCTATGCTCATACTGCCATATACACAGTGTGGCTGATATAGGCTGTCTGGAATTTTGGTGTATTCTAGTGGAGGATGCCTCATGTGAACTGTCTCTAGTAAAACCTGTGGGCTCTGTGTGTTACATGCCTCTGTGTAGGCAGCACCTTCCATGTGTTGTCAGGATTTGTTGTTAGAAGGAGGGAGCCTACTCTGTATGTTTTAGGTAGAGAACACTCTTGGTAGCTGGCACCACAGTTAATGGTGAACTTGACCTTGCTTCTACATTGGTTGACTTTGCTCTGTGACCCTTTTCTGTAAGCCCTGTGAGTACTGAACTTGGAGGTGGGCTTGGAAACCCCTTAAATCTTCCTCACCACTATATTTCAGGCCTGTTCTGCCTTTTGAATGGTCTTTCCCTGCCTCCTAGTATCCAGAGACACAGACTTGTTGATTTTGCACATAAAGCATCTCTGGAATCCATGCTTCCTTTGAAATTGTCTATCCTGATCTTCCCCATCTTGCCTCCGGATTTGCTGCAGTGGCCTGTTTTTAATTGGTTCACTTTCCCTTCAGTCTGTTTTAATGTCATTGTATCTAAAACTAAACCACCATAGAGTACTGCTAGTGAAACAAAACCCAGATCCATCAGGTCAGTAACCCTATGTTCAGTCCATCTGGCAGCTGTGTGACGGTGACAGGTTTGAATCTCAGTTCTGCTTACTAGCTGCTACATTCTATTAGCTCTCTGTGTATAATGTTCTCTAGTCAGTATATGTTTAATATCCTTAGAGTGTGTAGGACATACAAGGTGCTTCATGTCTTAGTGTCCGCTGAGGTTATGTTTTGTCCTCTGGGCTGTTCAGTTCTCTCTGGCATTGTGACTGAGTGTGACTCTTTGATAATGAATGAATGAATGAGAAATAGGTGGTCAAGTAAGAATGGTTCACTCATACAATGGTTCACTCATACAAATACAATTAGTGGTTTAGTTGTGAGGCTCTAAGATACCTTAGCTGATAAACAATATAAGAGATACCTGAGTCAAATAATCTCAGATTGAATAGGGAGCTTTGAATGGTGTGGGAGAGGAGGTTGACCAGATGGCTGTATTAGAGTTTCCCAGCTGAGACTTGTCATCTCAGACACATAGAGAAGGGGGTAGGAAACTGTTGGGATTTGTTGTGCTGCTAAGAAACAATCATAGGAATGAAGTCTGCCCTCGGGACCCTTAGATTCTACCCCTGCTGAAGCCTGCCTTTTTCCCCAGTGACATTTCAAGCTACTTAATGCAGAGTGGGTACTTTCAAGAGAACAATCATGGTGTAATGACATGTGAGCAATTCTCCAGGGTGTCTAGATTTCCTCCTCTGGTTCCTGGACATGGAAGGAACTCACAGAGAGGAAAACACAGGGTCTGTTCTAGAACTAACTCAAACTGCTGAGACAGCAGGTGGGACTGTGGGGAGAATCACTAAGTCTTACCTGCCTCAGATGATAGGAAGGGTTGGCTTAGGATGGCTGCTACTGGTAGAAAGTGACTATTCCATTTGCCACATGCAGACAATCTTGCCCAAGGAGTTTTAGACTGGTATACTAATTACCTTATACTGTATAACAAACACCACAAATTAGTAATTTGCCTCTTGTTTGGTATGCTGGTAGGTTGGCCTAGACTCAACTGGAATGCATATTGTTGGTCCCAGTGATTTTTGGCTGTGTTCACCTGAATGCTTAGGGTTCTTCGTTGGTAACTGGAACCTCTCTCCAAGCGATCTACAATTTTTGGTAGATAGTTTTGGCAAACTATCTCAAGCTTATTTGCAAGGTAGCCTAGGAATTCCCACTAGGAAATAAGCAAGCCTGAATATTTAAGGCTGTCCAATTCCTGTGTTGTATTTGCTCATGTGCCATTGGCTACAATGAGTCAGTGCAAACAAGCTAGACTTCATCTTGGTAAATACACAGGAGGGTATAGAGGCAGGAGCCTGGTTGAGATAGCTCACAGCTGAAGTGAATTACAAGGAGCTCACCTAGAGCTTCACCAGAAACCAAGTCAGCAATATAATTGCAGTCTCCCTTCACTATTGTCCTTCAGACTAGAGTTCATAACCACTGTCTGCCAGGGGCCCTTTAGCACTGCTTCCCTTCTGCCTCAAAGGTTGATAGGAATTCTTAGTCCCTGAGGGACCACCAGAAGAATGTGCCTGGGTCAGCATGAATCTGGTGCTAATGGGAGAAGAGGAACTCTGAGTTGCTCCTGCGTATAGCCTACACAGAGCATTGTGACAAAATGACATCTCCAATCCCCTGCACTTTTCTGAGCTTGTCTAAGCCTGGCCTGTGCTTCCTTCTCCTGGGTCTTGAGCTTATTTTAGTTCTCAAACGCCAGCAGTTCTGGGCCAGCGCATTGTTTGCTCTTCTGACAGTGTGTGGAAATCAGCATCTAGTTGGCCCAGAACCAAGGGAAGGAGGTGATACACAGAAACCCGAGGCCCTGGTTCTTCAGCTGAGTCTGCTACCTGTTAGCTTTGACCTTTGGCAGGATTGGGTTGGATGAGAGGGTTGGGTAGATGGACTAGATAACATCTATTTTTTATCTGACTTGCAATAGTTTTATATCCTATATATTGGGGGGATGGCTGATGTTAAATATATTTGACAAGTAACTATGCTGCATCATTAAAAATATTGTCTTGGGCCCTACCAAGAGATCGGAATTGAGAGAATAGCTTTGAGCTTAGGTGATGTTTAATTGGAGAGCCTAGAATGAGTAGGTAGGGAAGGAGTAAGAAGAATGGATAGTCAGTCTGTGAGACTTAGGATAAGGTTGGGCCTTGAGCAAAGCACATTTATCATTTCCTCCTTGTTTGATGAAGCTAGGTGATGGGGCCAGGATGGTATCAGGTCTATTAAGAGAAATAACTGAAGGAGACGGCTAGGTTCGCCCAAGTAGAGAAGAAGAATCAAACTGGAACAAGAAAGAAATTCTATCGTTTTCGTCTGAGAGGGTGGCTGCTTTAGGTGGAGCATATTCCCTGCCATGGCACTTGGGAGTTCCTCATTGTGGTGCAGTGGTACAGGCTTAAGGTTGGCTGGCAGTATCAGCAAGTGTGAGATGATTGCACAGACTGTCAGTCCATGTCTTTGTGTGGGTTTGTATGTATTCAAGGCTTTGCAATAAGAACTAGGGAGGCCCCACAGCATCCTTTCTGTTCATCTTGGGTCTATCTTCTCAGGTACCTGGCGTCCAGAGACTGAGCTAGCTTATTCTGGCCACCATGTGGCCATTGTATATTGCCCAGCACTTGTTAAGCACTTAAGAATAGTTATTGGATGAACAAATTCAGAAATTTTGGGCAGGGATGTGAGTATATAACTATGTTGTAGAGTACTTACCTAGTATAGGAGAGAACCTAGGTCCAGTCCCTAGGAGAGAGAGGAGGGGGAAGGAATAGATTTAGAAGAGGTTCTGGGCAAGGATTTATGTTAAGTATCTTCTCTTAGTAGTTTTTATGGAATTAACCTGGGCATTTTAATATGCCACAGAGTAGTGACTGTTGAGTTATTTTGTTGGAGCTCAAGGATTTTGTTTTTTAAAAAGGGAATAAGCTGAGAAATCCAGACCCACATACTACTAAAAACAAACACCCATGGCCTACCTCCAACCCCAAGCCCTAAGGTACTGTGCTTCTTACCCTAATGTAATGTTTCTAATTTCCCAGGAATAAAATAGATTCACTGAATGATCTGATCAGTCTGTTGACAGACTTTGTTGCTTTGAGAAATATCTGAAGGAAACAACCCAAGAGGAGAAATGGTTGCCAATTGTTTTGGCATATCCAATGACAGGACTCAGGAGGTGGCGTTAGGAAGGTCCTGAGTTCAAGGCGAGCCTGGACCACTACGTAAGGAAATATAATCAATGAAAAGATGTGTGTTAGACTCCTGAATTTAGAAGTTCTAGTAGATGGTACTGGGTTCTGCTGTTTATGGTCAGTCAGAATGTCACACTGAACGTCACACCAAAGGTGTGGTCTGTCGTGTCTGTTTACCTCATAGCCAAGAACCAAAGAGGAAGAGTCAGAAAGTGGCAAGGAATAGGTTTCATCTTTTTGTGGTACATCCCCAATGATCTACATCTTTTAGCTAGCCCCACCTCCCGAAATTTCCATCGCTTCTCAAAACAGTACCATCAGCTATGGACTAGTTATACAGCACATGAGCTCATGGGAAACCCTGTTCAAATCTGAACTCAGTCACACTCAAGTAGAGTGGTCAAACGGAAGACACAAAGAGCTCTAAAGCTACCCTTTTCCATGATGGTTAGCATCACAGGAAAAATCTATTTGTATTTTATTATTTTTTAAACTGTGGTGAAATAATATATAATAGACTGTACCATTACCTCTTGCATTTATCTATTATTTTTTTTTCCTTTTGAGAGATTGGATATCAGATCTTGCCCAAGACTGGAATTCTCTGCAAAGAAGACACTCAGACCTTTATCCTCCAGCTTCTAGCTTTCAAGTGTGGAGATCACAGGTGGACACTGCCATGTCTGGCCAGCTTGGCCATCTGTGACATATACGGTTCTGTGGTATTAAGTGTATTTATAATATTGCTCATTTAATCTCCAGAACCTTCCTACTTGTCAAAACTGGTGCCATCATTCTATTTTATACTCCTGTGACCTTGACCCCAGCAGGCACCTCACTGGCTCAGACAGTGCTTTCTCTTCTCATGCCTGGCTCCTTTCACTTGCTGTCCCTGAGGTCCTCCTATGCTGTAGCAGCCAGCTGTCAGAATTTCCTTCCCTGTCAAGGCTGATGCTTCCCTGTTTGTGTGTTCCATTTATTTGATGAAGAACACCTCCCTGGGGCTGCTCTTGGCTACAGAGAACAGGGCTATTGGGGACATGGGTTGTCTTAGTTCTATTGCCCCTAAGAAGCTCCATGACCAAGACAACTTAACAGTAGTTAATTGAGGACTTGCTTACACTTTGAGAGAGTCATCCCATGATCATCATGGCGGGGAGCATGCTGACCCACCTGCAGGCATGGTGCTGGAGAAGTAGCTGAGCTTACCTTCCTGTTCTGCAGGGAGGGAAGGAATAGGGGGTACTGGCATGATCTTTTGAAGCCTCAGAGCTCTCTCTAGTAGTACACCTCCTAATTCTTCCCAAACAGTCTTAGGAAGTGATCACGTATTCAAACATATGGGCCTGTGGGAGCCTTTATCATTCAAACAAGCATATGGCGGCTGAAGCATCTTTTGTTTCTAAGACAGGGTCTCTAAGTTATTCAAGCTGACCTTGAACTTGCAGCCTTCCTGCCTCAGCCTGCTGGAATATTGGGAATACAGGTCTGGGCTACCACACCCAGCTTGACAAATTACTGTGTCTACACAAATTTTGTTTATGAATAAGATTAGATTGTAGGTGGTACTTTGTAGTGTGATTGTTTCCCTCAGTAGTGCTATGTGTATCCTCACCCATCAACATTAAGATGTAAGATATTCTTTTTTGCACCGTGTTTGACATCCCCTTGTGTAGATTCAGGTTGCCTTCCATTTCTTGATAACAGCAACGTCTCAGTAAACATGCCAAGGCTTAGACTTTGGCACATTCTCCTGATGATGATGATGATAATAATAATAAATTATTAGTTGAATCTTGGGCTGGATTTTCTAGGAGCAGAGCCTAAGTGAGATTTACTTGTGTGTGTGTGTGGGAGGATAGACTGGGGAGGAAGGGGGAACATAGTAGATGAGGAGAGACCAAGCCAAGAAGGTCTTAAGTCAAGCCTTAGCCTGACTGGGGTATAATTACACCACACATTCCCTTGGAACCAGGAAGCCAAGCTTTTGCACTGTCAGCTATTTACCTTGGAACTTGGAACTCCCAGGTCTTTGGAATCTTCAGTTGAGAACAGTTTGGTAGAAAGCTGGTGTCTGTGAACAGCTAGCCCACAGGGCAGCTAAGGGGTGGATCATGGGCCCTGATACAGAGCATATTGGCAGACAGCTGTCCAGGTGCTAGTGGCATATGTGATCCTGACTTTAAGCTGGGTGGTATACTAAGTATGTAAATGAGATGTTAAGTCTTGTGGCCCAGAAGCTGACATGTCTCTATTATGCAGGTGAAATAGAAAAGCTATCATCTCTGTATGTCACAGAAGCAAGTGGAGTTGTGAGGCAGCCTTTGGTGGAGTCTAAAGCCCGGGTTCATGATTGAACAGCTGGGGAATAGAAACACTAATTCCTAAAGCTGAACTGGTGGTCACAGGTCTCGTGTGTGTGTGTGTGTGTGTGTGTGTGTGTGTGTGTGTGTATGTGTCTGTGTGTCTGTGTGTGTGTGTCTGTGTGTGTCTGTGTGTGTGTGTGTCTGTGTCCTCTACTGCCCACCAGATCTAGTCAGTCTCGGATATCTGTTAATCTCCTTGGTAGGGACTGTTGAGACTTGCTATTTTCCCGGCTCTCTGCTGGGGTTGAGAACCCTCCTGTGTTTACTTGTCAGCATTATTTCACTCATTTGATAGTCTTTGTCCACAAGGGTGTGAATTGTCTGGACATTCCCACAGTGTAAACTCTGCACCTGCAGTCTGGCTGCTTTACATCAAGGCATCTTGCTGGTTTCAACTAGGGTTAAACTCCATCCCCACAGAAGCCATCTACGGACCCATCCCCACCCTCCTGGCTCACATGACTCCTTCCTTCCCAGCCTTAAACTAGTTAATGAAGCTCTTTAATTCCTTTTTTATTACTTAAAGCATAGATTGTGGCATGAAGTGTACACACACACACACACACACTAGTACACATGCTCACACACACAACACATATGCACACACTGTTTTCTTTATTAATTTTTAATTATAACAGCAACATCGCCTATGTGATGGAAGAAGCAGTGTCCTGGATTTGGGGCTTCCTGCTTCTGTCCTATGTACGGCTGTGGTAAGTTTCAGGACAGATGGAGTATGCCAGAGAACTTCCAAAAGCATAGATTTGGGGTTCTAGAGTATTGATCCACAGGGACTACAGATGAGTCCCAATCCTCTCACATGGGAATGGCCTATAAGGGTTAACAGGGATGGGGGGGGGCTCAAGCCTGGTTTGGAGTTTGGATTCTTTTGTAAAAGAAGTGTTTACATATCATAAAGAAAAGAATAATAGACAGGGTTTCTATATTCATTAGGAGCGTTGCATACACACACACACACACACACACACACACAGAGCAGTTACGTCCAGGGAACGCGTATCCAGAAAGCACTCAGGTTGCTGTGACCCCTCTTAGGGTGTTCAGATACCTGCTCCTGTGTCTGTGGCACCTCGATCTCTCTACAGGTGAGCCTCTCTGCTCTCACCCTAGCTTCCCACTCCTTCGGCAGGTTTATGCACATGTACTCTGACCAATCTTGACTACCGCTGGCCTCCCAGAGGTTTTGTTTGCACTTCCTCCTCAGAGTCATAGGAAATGACCGGGCTCTGCTTTACCTGGTGGGTAGACATAGTCACAGTCGCTGTCATCGATTCCATATTTCTCTCAGCCCTGAAAACAGTATGAATGTTTTGATTTTAACAATGAGAATAATTTCCATCTAAAGACTGGTGATTGAATAGATGATCTGAGGCTTCCCCCACATTGCTCCATTCATAACAGCAGAGCAGAGGGAGACAGTTGAAGCAAAAACAGTTTGAATTTGTGGGGGGGAGAGGGAGAAGTCAGCTGAGATGAGATGGGTTCCAAGTCATGATTATAAAATTTAATAGTAACGAAATTAGCATTCCACGGGGACTGTTTTCTGGGAATTCTGGTAGTGCAGTCACTGAATAATACATTCTCAGATCAGCCCAGACTTGAGGCATCACAGTGGCAAATGGGCTATTGCTTTGTTTCAGTTGCTATGTTTAAAGTTCATCTAAAATCAATTTCTGTCTTTAAGAACTGCCATTGTCCCCTCACTGTAGGTTCCTGCAGGCTTTTTCTGTAAATGGAAAAATAGTAAATTTTTAGTACAAAGTTAACACATACATAAATAAACAAGTTTGGTGTACCCCGGTAAACCTCTATTTCTGGATATTGAAAATTTAATCATTTGTAATATGCAGATACCATTAAATAATGGCCTTTTAATCCACACTCCAACTCACTCTAAGCCATCCTTACCTCCTAAGCTGTATAAGGGTTGACTCATAGTTTGCCAGTTTTGAACATGAATAGAGTCCCCCCCACCCATTTATATATATATATATGATGGGAAAAGGAGCTGTGTGTTTGTGTGTCCCTGTGCACATACCTGGACACCTTCTCAGCTCCCCTTATGGGGATGAAACAGGTCTTCTAGAACAAGAATACAGAAGAAGGAGACTCTGCTCATAAAGCTGATGAGCTTTGCCTCTGCAGATCCAATCAGACCATGTATCTTTGGGTTCCATGTCCTCATATTTGGCCATTCACAGAACCAAAAGTGTTAGGGGTGGGGTGGTGTCTATCGTGTATCTATTATGAATATGTACAGGCTTTTTCTCTTGTCATTACTTTCTAAACAGTACAGTATAGTGACTGTTTACGTAGTGTTTGCATTGCATTTATGTATATACTATACTGTCTCGTTTAAGGGATGCTGAGCACTTGTGGATTTTAGTGAGAGATCTTGGAACTGAAACCCAGTGATACCTAGGGTGACTGTATATTTCAATGACTTGAATCTTTCTCACTTTTATTCTTAGAAAAGCAGGCAAAACATGTGCTTCTACAGAAATACAGGTGCAGGGCTGGAGAGGGCTCAGCTGTTGAGAGCACTTGCTGCTCTTGCAGGGGACTGGAGTTTGGTTCCCATGTTCAGGTTGTTTACAGCCACCTAGAACTCTAGCTGTAAGGAATTGATACCCTCTTCCAGCTCCCTCAGGCACTTAAATGCATGTGCACATACTAACGTGGGCACACACACACACACACACACACACACACACACACACACTTTTGTTTAGTATAGTATTTGTGGGGATCAGAAAAATTAAAGAAGCATCTCAGTTTTCTAAACTATTCTATTGCAACCTGTGATCATGATCCAAAGGCAAACCGACATTGCAGATCTATTTAACATGAATCAGTCTTTCCAGGATTCTTCATCTCAAATCCTTAACAAACATAAAAATTTAAATATTTGTCTGTTTTGGAATTAGTCTAGATCTAGCAGTGGTCCTTCCTGGGAGGAAGTTTGCTTGACTGTTGGCAGGCAACAGTTTATCCCGGTGTTGGCTGCCAGCAAGCTGTTGGCAGTTAGTGTAAATTTTTTTGTCTTGTTAACAAAAATATTAGTGTTGAAGATGCAGTAGTGTATCAAGTGCATTCTGTTGTTCAAATGTCTACACCATAGGTGATAACTTCCCACACTCACATGACCTTGGCATACTATTGAAACTAATCATGTGCTTAGTTTCACATGATTACCAGTTGATGGTAACACAGGTTGTAGGGAGGGCACTGCTGTAGTAAAGGTGTTGTTTCTACAAGATCTCTTCTGAGAAGCTGAGGTTTTTAAGTTATGGTTGATGTGTATCTTAGTTATATTTTATTGCTGTGAAGAGATAGCGTGACCAAGGAAACTTATAAAAGAAAGCATTTAATTGGGGGCATGCAGTTCCAGAAGGTTAGTCCATGACCGGGAAGGCAGGAAGCATAGTAGCAGATACATGTGATGCTGTAGATGTAGCTGAAAGATTACATCTTATCCACAAGCAGAATGGACAGAATGAAGGGGGGGGGAGGAGGGAGCAAGTGAGCGAGCTGGGAATGTCATGGGCATTTGAAATGACAAAGCCTCCCTGTATCCAGTGACATATCTCCTCCAACAAGGCCATACATACCTCCTAATCCTTCCAAAACAATTCTATCAACTGGAGACTAAATATTCAAATATATAAGCCTATGGGGCCATTCATTCTTACCCAAACTAGCACACCATATATGTATGCTAACTAGCAGTTCATGTTTTAAGTGTGAGATGGGTTCTCTGGTTCATAAATAGGGTCTATCAATGAGGCATCTTGGAGCCCAGTGGCCTTGAGTGAGTAAATGTGATGACATGTCACCAAGGGACAAGTCCTACTGCAGGCAAGCAAGTCCCTTGTTCTTCCCTCTTTGGCTCAGCCAGACATAGCACACGTTTTTCTAGGACAAAGCATCTTACAACAGAATTCTTATTTCATAAGCAAATGTGATGTGAGTCATCTTGTACATGCATAGAATTAAGAAGAAAAAACGCCATTTACTTTGTAGGCTCTTCTAAGAAACTGTCCTGCCTCTCAGGCTTGTCCCCAGATGGTGGCCAGCATTTTTTCTCCCAATTACATGTGTCAAGAGGACACTGAGGGGTCACACAGAACATCAGGCATTTCAGTGTGTATGTTGTCCGGGTGGCCTTCCTCTTGCACTTTGGAGGTTCCAGGGCTCATGCCTTGCAGAAGGTCAGTGAAGGAGGCAGGTGGACAGCCCCAGCCTCTGGCGCTTCCTTTCTGAGTCTCTGTCTGCTTTAGCTGCAGTTGGGACCCACTTTGCAGAAGATACCCAGAGTGTTCCTGTTGCTCAGTGTTTACATGAGTGGCCAAATGATGAATAGGTTTTTGTTGTTGTTTCTTGGGTTTCTGTAAACAGCTTTTGGTTGCTGTTAATAGGTTGTTTAAAGAATTCATTACTTATATTTACAAGTCTTTCTATGTGATCACTTTCTATACCACCTCCCACCCCCACCCCCAAGTTGTCAGAATCGAGACTCTCGGGAGTTGTCCCTGATCTTCATGACAGCTGTGCTCACAAACACACAAGATTGATGTGATGTGGTAGCTAAGGCTGCAAGCCTGGCTGTGTCCCCATCTCTTGCATGATTCTGTTTGTTGTTTGTGTCTTGTCCTGTCCTTTGCATTTTGCTGTGAGCTACACAACCACTTCAGCATCATGTAAACATATGAGGGAATGTTCAGAGCTGTCTGTCTTTAAGGGTTGAACCAGTTCACACTAAACCTTTCAGGTTCTGCTCAAGTTTCCATGCAGCAACGTCAGAGCTATTTTTAGTGGAGTGATCATCAGGAAGAGCTGTAAACAGCTGCATTCAACAGCACACCACACACACACACACACACACACACACACACACACACACACACACACACACACGAACGAGATGGGGGAGAGAAAAGCATTTGGCTTGAGCCTGTGGATGAGAGACAAAAGTGGGGTGGAAATTGTTCTTCAGAGTTAGGTAGGCATCCTCTGTTCAGAGCCCTTGAACCTTTGCAGCAAGGTAGTGTTAATTTAGTGCTTGGCTGCCCAGGCTCTGAGTTCAGATGCCATGATACAAACAGATCACAAGACCATCTTTATAGTGCCAGTTCTGAAAAGACAGAGGCTCCTTCTCACGGAGAAATGGCTACCAAAGTTTCCAAGTGTTTGAGTCATTTCCTTTGTTTTCTTTTACTTTCTGTAGATGAGAAAAATCAATAGATATCAGGAACTGTGTGTATGTGTGTGTGTATAGTGCCTTACTAACTATTACTGTTTGACACTTTTAAGTGACTTCACTATTTTGAATAAAATGCACTTCGCTATAAAAGAGGGTTTTAATAGCAGGTTTGTATACCTCAAAACTAGTTAGCTTTCTTTTTATGTATTTATAATTTTTGGCTTGTTTGTTTTTTAAGACAGAGTCCTCCTTCTACATAGTCCTGGCTTTCCTGAAACTTACTATGTTTACCAGGCTGGCCTCAAATTCACAGAGATCTGCCTGCCTCTGCCTCCCAAGCCCTGAGATTAAATGGTGCTACCAACTCAACCAACCTCCCTCCCTTCCTTTTTCTTTCTTTCCTTCTTCCTTCCTTTCAGAGGCATTTGCTATAACACCTGTACTTGCCAGCCACTTAGAATGACAGAATCTACTTTGTATACAGGGTGTGGAAAGAAGGAGACTGCCTGGAGAGGTGGCATTTTCTAAAATGAACAAGATTTGCATAAAAGATGGAGAAGGAAGCTGTTCTAAGTCAGGGTAGCTGCCTAGAGCAGAGACAAAGGTGAGAGGCATTTGTTTGTTCCTGGGAGACCATGTGCAGCCTGGGATCATGGGGATAAAGGAGCATGAAGTGAGGGATGGTAGAGAAGGAAAGTAGAATGAATGGGTATGGAGCTGAGTAACTTGGAAGTGGCACAGCCAGAGGCCATTGCTTTTCGTCACATGCTAGATTGAACTATCCAAAAACTGAAAACATTGCTAAGTGCATGCATCCATGCATGTACATGTGTGATGTTCAACAGTTTCATGCAATTACGTGTGTCCTCCATATTTTCCCTGGAAAAGCTAAGACCAGTGGGCCAGTCCTCAAACTGAGGGGCATGAGAGTCCTTTGAACATTGCCTGTGATGAAGGCAGAGATGGAGAGTAGGTGAAGGGGGGGTGAGCCACACCTCCCAGGTTAGGGGACACATCCCATAGGTGGTTAGTAGACTTAGAGTAGAGCCTCCTCAGCCTGTCCAGGAAGCGGTCTGTGAGTGGAGGCCACAGGAAGCTAATGTTTTCCTGAATATGTTCAAGGCTTTAATTACATGGACTTCATTTGATGCCAAAGGAATTAGACAGTTTTATGGGAAAAATAACTTGAAATGTTCTGTGCACAGTAGAGTAACTGTGATTGACAACAATTAATTGTATGTTTCAAAATAGGAGGGAAGATGTGACTGTTCCCAACACAAAGAAATGATAATGTGTGAGGTGATAGATATGCCAATTACCTGGATATAATCCCTGCATGTTGAATATACACATATTTAAAAAGCACATGGACCATAGTTATATGTCGCTTGAAAGAAATACAGTCAAAACTGAGGAATCCGAACAGAATGTCTAGTGAAACCACACCCTTCATTCACATCTGGGAAGAAATGTCTGGAAAAGAATTCATTGTAGAGCTCAGCCTATGACCTTAAATCCCTAAACATAAGCCAAGAGGTGACTGGGGATGGGGGATTATTGAGGATTGAACTTAGTTCTCACTCATGCTGTAGGCAGGAGCTCTTCCCCTGTACTTTGTATATAGCCATCTTTGACAGGATTTCTCTTAAGTTGTCTCGACTGGCCTTGAGGTAGCTTTGTAACCTAGACAGACTTTGAAGTTACCATCCTCCTGCTTTGTGGTGTCTAAACTAGAATTAAAAACTTGTGCCCCCAAGGCTCAGCTGACTTTCCTTTTTTGAATCTGTGAGTTTTGAATTTCGTGCTGTCATGGAAAGGTAGTAGTATTGTCCTCTTGTTTTCACCTCTGGAGGGAGATGATGATTCTCTGTGTTCCCTGGAAGAGTCAAATGTTGTTAGGAATGAGATACACACGAGTCCATTGGCTTGGCCTCAGCAGTGTGATGCTGGAAGAAGACCAGTGACTTGTGGTCCTCTGAACACTTGATGTGGGAATGAGGGGGACACCTGAGGTATCCGGGGAAGAGTCACAATGAAATGACTTGTGAGAATGGCCAGGGAGGGGAGAAGGAAAGAGAGAGAGAGAGAGAGAGAGAGAGAGAGACAGAGAGAGAGAGAGAGAGAGAGAGAGAGAGAGAGAGAGAACACCTGGAAGGGGAGACATGAGAGGGAGGGCAGCTATGGATGTGCAGTAGGAAGTATCCAGACACAGACGGGTACCAGCCTGGCAGACACTGGGAATTTAAAATAGCTTTGTACTGCTGTCAAGCCAGCTTGGGAGTAGGTGCACTAACCCATGGAGATGCTCAGGAATTCACTTTGGGGAGCCTGGACTCCCTTCCCTGATGACATACCTAGACATACATGTCTTCTGCTGTGTCACCAGCTTCCCCAAATCAGCATTTTTAAAAAATATTTATTTTTATTTTATGTGAATTGGTGTTTTGTCTACATGTATAACTGTGCAAGGGTGTCAGATCTTGGAATTACAAGCAGTTGTGAGCTGCCATGTGGATGCTGGGAATCGAACTCAGGTCCTCCAGGAGAACAGTCAGTGCTCTTAACCACTGAGCCATCTCTCTAGCCCCCCAAATCAGCATTTTGATTTTCCTTCTATCTTTGGTGTAGTGTGGTGGGGAGTGGGAGTAACTTTCAAAGGAAGGAACTGGAAAACTATAGTGAATCTCTGTTCTTCAAACAAATGGGCCATTTCCTCATCTGACTGGTTTTCAGCATCATGAGGAATACGAGGAGTATGACCATGTTTAAAACATGAATGAGTTATTTAGAGTGTTGATCTCTTCAAAACCCCAAAGATAGGCGATAATGGCTTCTGAATGATGAGATTCTTCTTCTTTGAAAATGGAATTGTTCCAGGGAAACATGAGGGGTGGCACTTAGTTACATCCAACATGTGTTTGCCACCTCTTCAAACCAGGGTCATTGGGGGCTGGAAAGATAGCTCAGGGGTTAAGAGCACTAACTATTCTTCCAGAGGTTCTGAGTTCAATTCCCAGCAACCACATGGTGGCTCACAACCATCTATAATGAAATCTGGTGCTCTCTTCTGTATACTGTATACATAATAAATAAATAGATATTTTTAAAAAAAAAAAAACAGGGTGATTGTCAAAGAATAGAACACACCGAAGGCCAGCTCTTGCTTCTTAGTTTCAGGACTGGCCCAAGGACTTAGAAAACCCACTGTGGGGCAGGACAGATGGCTCAGAGGTTAAGAGCACTGTGTGTTCTTCCGGAGGTCCTGAGTTCAATTCCCAGCAACCACATGGTGGCTCACAAACCATCCATGGTGAGATCTGGTGCCCTCTTCTGACGTGCAGGCCTACATGGAAGCAGAATGCTGTATACCTAACATAAACAAACAAACAAATAGAAAACCTGCTGTGGTCAGCTTGGGGTGTAACTGATAGGTGATTGAAGCCTCTGTCTTGCCCTCTCCCCAAAGGCTTCAGCTCTTGAATTACCCTCATGCAGCGGTGTCTTCACTTAAAGGAGTGCATTTTCAACTCTAGCTTTGCTGCTGTTACTTGTATCCAAGCACTCAGCCCGTTGACATTGTCTGGTTCCCCTCCAACACCATGGCCAACACCTCTGTGAGACCGAAGACGGGAAGAAGAAGGGCTGGCTGGGATTCCTCTGTCCCTCAGCCATGTGTGGGTCCTCTCTGGGGTCATGATGGCATCTGCCTCCTTCAGCTCTCTCCATCCCAGAGACCTGCAGCATTTTACAGAAGTGCCCATCCCACCCCCCACCCCCTCTGTGTTTGGCCACTGTGTGTGGTTACTGTGGTTTGGCCACTCTGTCCATATAGGCACCTCTGTTAAAGTCCTGGTCCCTAGCAGGGTGCTGTTATGTGGGGTGGTGATTCTGGAAGTTAGTTTTTATGAGTAGATTGGTTTAATAGCAGGAGGTTGGTCCCACTAAGTACTTTCTGCTCTGGTTTGAGATGTAACAACTACCATTGCCATTTATATCACAAGACAGTCAAGCTAAGGGTTGGCATGTCCCATTTGGATTTTTAACCTCACAGTCAATGGGATAACTTCTTTATAAAGTTAGCTGCCTCAGTTATCTCATGGTAGTAATTAATTTTGAGCTGACTGCTGCAGTGTTTTACAGAGGGTCCATTGCGGGGCTTCTACTTGGGGCTGTGATAGTAACTGAGAATTTACCAGGCATGTACTGACAACCAGGCTTTGCTGAGGACCTTGGGAGGGAGTTGACAGCTTTGTGGCTTCTGTATGTAGTTTCTCAGGTGGGAGTGGCGGCTTGTAGCCAGAGGTGGTGGGCAGTCTGTGTCAGCAGCAGTACTGTTGGGGATAGAGAAGAGACACTGAAGGGAAGCTTCAGGCAGAGGGGTTCTGAGTGGCTTCTGTCATACCAAAGGAACACCACAAGTTTTTTTTTACCAGTCTCATCATCAAGGGGTTCAGAAGTGACAATTCTCCAAGCATCATGCAGGGGTGTCTGTGGTCTTTGATGCATCCTCTAGTCGTGGATTTTCTCTGTGTCGTGGAGCATGTTCATCCCTGCCTCTTGCATGGTGGGACAGTTTCTTTGCTTTGTCTGCATTCAGTAAGGGAAAATCTAGTAGTGAATGAGTCGGGAAGGGAGAAGAGCAAGGGACTGGCTCTCACTCTGCGAGTCAGGGGTAATAGGAATAAAGTTTCCAGCCTTCTTAGGAATGGCTGCTTTTCTATTTCCTATAGTTGGGCCTTTTGCCACTGTGATAAACTACTTGAAGTAATCAGCCTATTAAGAGAAAAGGTTTACTTTGGTTCCTGCTTTTGAAGGTTCTGTAGGCTTCTTTCTTTCATGTCTGAGGAAAGATAGGGAACAAGTCCCCGAGCCAAAGTAGTCAGTCACCTTTGGGCCAGGAAGTAGAAAGGAGGAAATGGAGGAGACCAGGGTTCCATGATTCTATTGGAGGCATACTCTCACAGGTCCTACTTCTAAAGGCTTCACTAACCTACCAAATAGACTCTGGGGACCAAGCCTCCAAAACGTTGAGTCTTTGGGGGGGCACTCAAGACCTAAATTGTGTCCATCCATCCTTTATTTCTCTATTCATCCATCTCTCTGTTCATCTGTGTCCATCTATGTATATCTTGTATCATCCATCATCTATCTCTACCTATCACTGCTTATCTGTAGTCTATCATTTGTCATCTACTGAAGCATGGCCAAATGCACCTGAAGTTGTTTGCCGTCATACCAGTTATAAGTGTGCAGCTCAGTGTAGTAGTTACTCACTGTTGTTCTGCCCTTAACCATCTTGTGCCTCTATAGACCTGGAACAAAAGCCATGAACAGCCACACTCCCTAGGGCTCTTCCACCCATCTCCCATCAACCAAAGGCCAGTCCACTTTCTGTCTATGAATGTGATGACTTCAGCCACCTCAGATACATAGACTCATACAGCAATTGTTTCTTGTTTTGTTTTGTTTTGTTTTTATTTTTAAACTGGTTCATTGTACTTAACAGAATGTCCTTTGGGTTTATCTATGTTAAAGAATCACCTTCCGGGCTGGAGAGATGGCTCAGCGGTTAAGAGCACCGTCTGCTCTTCCAGAGGACCCGGGTTCGATTCCCAGCACCCACATGGCAGCTAACTGTCTGTAGTTCCAGTTCCAGGCAAACACTAAGGCAAATAAATAAATAAATAAAGTTTTTTTTTGTTTGTTTTGTTTTTTAAAAAGAATCACCTTCCCTTTTCAGGCTAAAGACTATTTCTTTATGTATATACTGCATTTCAATTATACATTCATCTATCAATGAGCTTATACTCTGACCCCACACACCTCCCATTGTGAATAAGGCTTCTGTGGGTACAATTTATAAATATCTAAAATCCTTGTTTTTTGTTTTGTTTGACAGTGGTGAGTGAGGGTGGTCGGCTTGTATATTCAGAACTAGAACAACTGCATTATAAGGCTTTCTCTGTGTGTGTGTGTGTGTGTGTGTGTGTGTGTGTGTGTGTAAGTACAAGTGTGATGCCCATGTGTGTACATGGAGGTCCAGGGGAGTCTGTTAGGTATTTTCCTTGGTGGTTTTCTGTGTTACTCCTTTGAGTTAGCATTCTCTCTTTACTTTGGGCTCACTGTCCAGCTCTCTTCCCATTGGTCCTCCTGCTCTGCCTTCTCCATCTCCAGGTTACAGGCTTACCTCCTCAAACCTGGCTTTTCCCTGGAGTGGTGGACATCCAAACTCAGGTTCTCAAGCTTGATGAGTAGGATCTTTACCCATGAGCCATCTCTCTAGCCCTTGATTTTACTAGTATTATTATTATTTGAGGAATCCCTGTGCTGGTTCCATTGTGCTGTATGTGTTGCATTGGTCATAAGCCTCCTTTAATTGTCTGCATGGACCTTGTTTTTTCTCTGTACTTCTTCTTTGTGTGTTGACACGGATGGGATGGGGCTGGCCACAGGTGCACAGGGGACTC
Organism: Sigmodon hispidus; assembly: GCA_004025045.1. Lineage (NCBI taxonomy): Eukaryota > Metazoa > Chordata > Mammalia > Rodentia > Cricetidae > Sigmodon > Sigmodon hispidus. The sequence goes on from PVIH01002094.1 coordinate 183,409, forward strand.
ACATCTCAGAATCTCTTGCCTCTTTTGGAAAACATGGAGTTGATCCCCGAGGTCTGTGGACAGATGTCTTCTGGGGAAACCCCAGGCTGCTCCAGAGTGTAAGCTGGAACCAAACTGGCCCTGGACTTGGAGTTCTAGGAACAGCTGTTCAGCTCTCCACTGCCACCATTTCAGTTGTGATTAGTAGGTTCATTTGCATCTAAAAGGAGTAGTTTTCTTATCAGCACCATTGAGTTGGGAACCAGTGTACTCCATTTATGTAGAGTGGCCCATTTAAACAGGGCCCATTAAGCAGTAAAAGTAAATGTGGGTGTTTTACAAATGCAAATACATCATGCAAATAATGTTCTTTCTGCTGAATGATGCCATGGTTTTCATATGTAAAATTAGAAACGTGTAGCACTAAGATAATGATAAACACCTTTGCAACTGCTCTGTAAGATGTATACTGAGCTGGCATTTCCAAAACCCAGCCTTGGGTTTAGGCAGGATTTCTTCAGGATACCCAAACAGGCCTTCTGTATTATCCAAAATATACATGTACTTATCTAGTTATTTATATATTCCTAGGTAATCAAGAAATCACAGAAGAGTTCAAAATCACCTCGCTCATTTCTTACCTTCAGTGATGAGGTTTATAATTTTCTTTCCATTTTTTTCAAAGAATGCTTATATCATCTTAGGGGAAGAAGACATAGTATAGGCATGCTCCTTTGTAAAAGATTTAGTTATAGCTCTATTAGAGATTTGTTTTTAATTCTTAAAGTTTGAATCATTGTGTTTGGGAGATGGCTAGCAGCTTATGACAGCTGTCTTCTGTGTGCAGTGCCTCTAGCTTACCTGTAGGTGGCGACTCACTGTTGGACAGATGCATACATTCCTGAAAAGTGAAAGAATGGTATAAATCGCCAGAATAGACAGACAGTTTGGACTATGGTTTATTTCCAGAGGGGCTGGATAGACCATAAGTGTCAGAAGAATTCAGAGTGCTCATCAGGTAGAAGTTGTTGGAAAATAGCTTCCTGGGATGTGGGATTGAAGTTGATCCCTAGAAGGTGGCTCTACTAAGAACACAGGGCAGGGCAGGCAGAAAAGAGGGTGGGATCTGATGAATCCTAAAGGCATATGGTCTGCTTGTTTTAAAGATGTGCCCAGACAGCTTGCAGAGGGCAGCAGGAAGATACTGGGAAAGGGTGGTAGGGCTTATGGGCTGGCAGCAGGACCCAGCACCTAGAGAACCAGCCCTGCCCCATGAACTCTCATGGTTTTGTATACACTGCAGTCTTCACGTGAAAATTGCATTGCATATTTATTATACACAAAATGAATTCCCGCTGGGTGGAGGAGCTCCGGTGATGCTCGTGGCCCCAGTGATGACCTCAGCCCAAGTTTGGTGTGAGTGTGCACCCTTGGCCTGGCAAAGATGAGGAGGAGTTATGCAGGGCAGATGGCTTTGGGGGAGAATCTGGTGGGAAGGCCTCTGACGCTTAAGAGAACTTCTCAGGAATACAGAATCAGTGAGGCTACGAAGGCAGAGGAAGTGCCAGGACTTTAGGGAGAGTTCGGGAGTGGGCCGAGGAAGACAGAATGGGTGATGGTGGAGGCTCCTGGCATGTGTAAAAAGTCACCAGATGCGGATTCTACTTTCTTCTCTTTTGTTATATGAGGAATGCAGAGTTCTAGTCTAAACTTTCATCCCCTCAGCCCATATTAATCACCAGGAAGTTCTCAGTGTTGTTGTTACTAAGTAAAGAAAAGCACCAGCATGCTGCGTTTAGATGTTGAAGGTACCACTTGAAAAGCAGTGACAGATATACTGTGGAAACCTCTAAATTCATGTATTAGTGCCCTAATCTTCTAGCACTTCAGAATAGGACCTTGTTTGAAAATAAAGTTCATGATGAAATTAGCTGCAATGAGATCCTGTTAGAGTAGGGTAGACCGCTAATCCAGTAAGATTGGAATCCTTACAGATATGGGCGTGTGGGGACATGCTCTGTGGACATGAGGCAGGGGTCCCAGTGACAGTTCCACAAGCCAAGGAGCACCCAGGGTTTTTAGCAGAAAGGATTGGAAAGGAAGTGCCGAGGGTATTCTGAGGCTAAGGGTGAAAGGATTTTAAAAGAGATAATAATGCCCCAAACAATGGAGAACTTACTAGCCAGAGCACTGATACCTGAGAGGGTAGGAAGTGAGGGATGGGGAAAGAGGGTGCCCCATGGGCAGTTTCCATCTTTTTCGGGTTTTTTTTTGGTGGCACTTTCACAGAGTCCCCTAAACTGGCCACTTCCTGGAAATGTAGTTCTGGAACACAGGGAGCCCAAGAGCAAGGTTTTGACAGATTTCTCACCTGTTCCTTGGAGCCCAGATTCTCAAGGTGCCCCAAATAGCATGTTTCGGTATGGTAAAAGTTTTGAAGATTTTATAGTTACAGCACTAAAGGAAATCAGAAAGCAAGAAGCTTTTCAACATTGGTGGGAATATCAGGTAGGCGCTTTTCCAGCAAACCCTGCTAAGGCCTCAGATGCTACCCAGCTAAGCCCCTGAGCCTGTGGGTTTGCTGGAAGCAAGTGTCCTGTTCGTACTTTCTGAAAGGATTTGTCAGATAGAAGGGGGCTGGTAATAGGTGGCTATTAAGAGACTAAAGAACCAAGATAATTTGGCTACACAAGTGTAACATCCCAGGTCTCCACCATCACCAAACCTCTAGCCCATCCATCTAGAAGGCCCACCCTCCCCTCCCTTGCCCTCTTTCTCTCCCCTCCCCATCCCAAAATAAAACTCTAATTGACTATTGTAAGCAGGCCGGCCACTACTGATACAAATAAAGCAAGAGGGCCCCTGCCCCAGGGCCACTGCCACCTGTTATCAGTTGCTTATAGGCAGCGCAGGCCCCAGCATATGAGGCATGGGTAGTCATGGGCACACAGAGCCATCTGTAGGCTGGTCTGCGGGAGGCTTCAGTGATGACACTTGCCTAGGTTACAGGGCCATTCCACTTTTTTCTGGGATCAGTGTTGTGCCCTCCGAGAATCTTGCCACTCTGTTGCTTATGCTTTCTGGGGTCCCAGATGGTGGTTGTCTGATCACTTCAGAGATTTCCTCCTGACAGTTGTCAACCTCCAAGTCCTCGCCAGCCCTGGGAGGTCCCCACCTGTTCGGGTCTTAAGTTTCTTTGGAGGAGGAAGTATCTCCAAAGCTGTTTCTTTAGCCTTCGATGTTTTAAAACCATTGGTCGTATCTGCACTAATGAACAGCTGCATATGGAAACTCTGAAAACATCCTCTAGGAAAAGATGAGCAATGGCCTCATCTGTCATGGGAATACAGAAAAGAACCAAATTCAGAGCCCAGGGTGTTGAGGAAGTGTGGGCATGAAGCCACCACTGTCTCGTGTGTCACTGTGTGGCCTCGTGTGGCCTCGAGTGTCAGGAAACTTCTCCAAAACTGCAGATTTCTTGGAATCAGGACTTCTGTGGTTTACAGAGCACCTCTCTTTGATTCCCCCCCCATCCCATTTTCTTCATAGGAGCTGCAGAGGATCAGTTGCTCCACGGTTTACAAGTAGCCAGCTAGCTAAGGCTTGGGCAGGTTAGGAGACCTGCAGCCTCATTTTGTACCCTCTGCACTATTCACATCTGGCCTCAGATAGGGCCTGCTGCTTTTTGTCATTCCCTTTTAATGCCCAGACACTCCCGTTTTATTTACCCCCCCCCCCTTTTAGGTTATGTTTCAGTAACTTTTTTAAAAAATCTTTTTATTGTTTGATAATTTCATGCATGCATATGAAGTGTTTTGATGAAGCCCCACCCCCTCAGCTCGTCTCATTTCCTTGTCACCTTTTCCCTTCTACCTTCTTGTGCCCCTCCCCCAGTGTATAGGACTGTCTCCTGGAGCCTCTCTGAGGCCACATCTCTGTTTTATAATGAGAGGTTCTAAAAGTGTGGAGGGCATCCTGAGACTTTCAGATATTTCTTACACTCCAAGTGATGCTTCTCTGACACTTGGGGTGATTTGTTACCCAAAACGTCTGCATCTGTATCTCTACCTGAGTCCTCCTCCTCCTAATAACTACATTACACATTTCAGACACTTAGCATCCTTCTCTCGGGGGTTATGGTATGGTCTGAGGTAGGTTCTTCTAAGGAATTACAACATGGTTTTGTTTTGTGTATTTTCTTCTCCTCAGGTAGGTTTGGCCAAGCATACTGCCTGCATTGGTGGCTCCCATTGTGCAACTGACGAATTCAGTGTATATGTGTGTGTGTGTGTGTGTGTGTGTGTGTGTGTGTGTGTGTGTGTGTGTTCTGACTGCTTTATTCCTGACAAAGCAGTCTATCAATGGTGGATACACAAATCCTGAAGCTTTCTTCACACTCACATACGCTTCCCAGGGGCTAGGATGTAACAGGAATCACTGCCAAGCTGCTTAAAGAGTAGGCAAGCTCAGGCCCCCATGAGGGCTGAAGCAAGCTGAACTGGCCTTTCAGTGTGCTGTGGGCCATTTTGGTGAACAGCAAGGGAAGGTCAGATAGAGAGAATATGAATCACTCAGCCCTGTCTTCCTGCCCAACCTGCCAGGCTTCATGTGGGTCACCCATTCCAGAGCCCTCTGTTCCTGTCCACAGTATCTGGTACTTTCTCCTTATCTCTCATTATTTTTATATATTGATTTTTATAACCTATGGTAAAGCAGGTATGAACATAAGATGTACCATCTTGCCCATTTTTAACTGTGTTAAGACCCCTGGAATCATCATGTGCCAGTCTTCAGAGCTTTTGACCAAAACACTTCCCATTAAGTAACCACTGCTCACACCTCCTCCCGGCCCCTGACATCTCTCTTCGTGCTTCCCTCTCTGAACGACCGCTCTGGGGACTTCATGGAAGCACACTTGAAGGTGATGCTTGTCTTTGCTGGCTTCATTTGTTAGCATTCCTTCACATCCTCTCCATGTTGAAATGCCCTGTTCTTCACAGTCTTAGCGGTTCATACTTGGCATTTGGGGCCTTTCCTCAGTCTGACTGCCACTGGGCACATAAAAAGTCCAGACTGGTGAATACAGGGAGTAACTCCTGTCAGAACTTTCTGAGCTTTGGGTTTATAGTACACTCCAATTTCACAGTGATTGAAGCGTGTGTGTGTGTGTGTGTGTGTGTGTGTGTGTGTGTGTGTGTGTGTGTGTGTATAGGGTAGACATCTGACAGACACTATATTGGGTTTATAGTACACTCCAATTTCACCGTGTGTGTGTGTGTGTGTGTGTGTGTGTGTGTGTGTGTGTGTGTGTGTAGGTGTGGAATCTGACAGACACTATCATGATTCCAAGAACTACCTCAGGGCCCTATCACCTGTTGACTCCCAGCATCCTCCTGGGATTACAGAAAAGAACATGAGGCCCAGGAGTCATTTAATACTGTGGGCCTCTTGGGGATACATGGTGTGCTGTTGGGAGATCCTGTGCTTTCTCTTAGTTTTTGTTGGTTCAGCACTTGGCTCACCATTCTGCAGAGCGGTGTTCTGAAATGCTAGTTCAGAGACAGGCTTTCTGGCAAGCAAGGCCCTCTTCACCTGTTGGCCTGATTCCTTTGTCACGGATTTGGTTTGGCTGATAGTGCTGAAGGTCACTGTTAGCACATTATTGAAATGAGACATTTGCTGTGCGGGCGTTGTATTGTTTCTGCTAATAGGAGCCCACTCTCTTCCACATATGGTTCGTCAGATTGCTTTTTCTAGCCTGGGACTTTGCCTAGGAGAGATTCCCAACAAAAGACCTTCCATGGGGAGGGATGGCTGAGAGTTCTGTGTGGGAAGGTAGAAATGGCAAGCTGGAAGAGGAGCCAGGGAGGGAGGCGGACACTCTGGAAGCCCAGGTCTGTTCTTGAGCTGAAGACAGCTTAAAGCCTTTGACTTCCCAGGACTGACTGGGTTTGCTCACCTGTGGAAGGTAATCTCTTTTGCATGACATTCAGACTCAGAAAAAAGTAGGCTCAGTGGTTAACCACTTGCTTTTCCAGTGAACAGCAGTGTGAAAACCATGGAGAGATGATCAGAATCTACCTGGGTATGGGTCCTTTCTGGCCATTCTGCAAGGAAGTGACAGTCACCAGCCATGTGTATTTACAGGACAAGGTTCAGGAGCCTCTTTTTGCCAGTGGCATATCACTCTTCCCCTCCCCTCTGGATTTGCAAAAGGGGCGGGGTACAGCCTCTCACAAACATCACACTACTGTTTTCTCTGAATACTTCTAGCTAATATGCATTTTTAAGTAATTTCATTTGGGTGTATTTTTAACTAACTTTGAGTTCTAAAGGCCAATCAACCAGGAATGTCTCCAGCTGCAGGAATAAAAATCAGGTTCATGCTGCAGCAGGAGCCATTAACTTTCCTACAGGCCCTTCTTATTTCTCTAGAAAGCATCAGAGAGAACTGTGACTGTTAAATTCTTAGAGGTCACAGATAGGAGTTTTAATAGTTGTTTTTTTTTTTTTCTTCTTTTCTTCAGCCTTTGTAGCACCAAATACAGTTCACAGGAGGCACTTGGCATCCTCAAATCCCTAACAGTCAGATGACATCATTTTGAGGGAAAATTTAAAAAGAGCGTGTGGAATATGGCACTGGGGAATGGCCAGCTCACTTATAGTAAAACACACACACACACACACACACACACACACACACACACACACACACACACTGCCTACTCTTTGAATGCACTGGGTACTGATGGCAATATGCTGGACCAAATTTACCTCCACCACCTGAGGACAGACCAAAGGGACAGCAGAGCCCAGTGACCACAGAATACTGATCAGTGACTTAAGGTGTTAAAAAGGTGTTGTAGAAATCCTCTGGTAGATTTCTATCCTACAGAGAATTTTCCTTATCTAAAACCACTGGGTTTATCTGACCTCAGCTCCCCATATTTGCTCCATCCTGGGTGTCTGCTTGGTTTTCAGCCAAATCAAGGTCAGGATAAAAAGGAGATTTGGGTGGAAGTAAGCTGGATATTCAGGCTTCTGTAGTAATACTCAATTATTGAATTCTCCAGAAGCAATGAACTCCTCTATATAATGAAGTCCTCAGTTTTTAAATATCTTTATGAACCAGCCAGCTCAGTATTGGCAGCAGCCAGCTTGCTGTTTCCTGCTTTATTATAAAGATAAGGTAGCAGGTTCTGGGAACTCACTGGCATTGTTAAAGGCAGCTTAAACATTTTAACATGCCTTGTTCTTCCTGTCTGAGCCTTAAAGGGCCCCTAAATGCCTTAAGGAAGGAAACATATGGGAGAGAAATCAGCTTGCCATCATTGTCCTGCATCCCCAAGCCCCCAGCCAGGCCTGCTACTGTCCGGTGCACCTCCTTGTCACTCAGAAGCCCCACCTGCCAGGGCTGGCCATCTGGACTGTAGGGAACACATTATTTCTCATCACTTTTAGTATAGTGGATCCAAAGCAAAATAAAACAGAAAGGTCTGCGAGCATTCAAGTTCCCAGTACATGCACTCCTCAGATGGGCAGGTGCCACTCAGCCCTCCAGGACAGAGCGGGCGCCACTAAGCATTCTGTTGTTGTTTCTCAGTACATATAAAAGTTCTATTTAACACGGTATATGCCCAGTGTCTTATGCTTGCAGTATCACTACTCATAGATGTATGAACCTCCATTCAGAGCTTCTTTGTTGTTAGAGGGTGCTAAGGACCCTGGGAACTGAGGACAGTGGTGCTGATACAGTTGGCTGGCTCCACATGTGTCCAAACCTATCATTCACTCAAAAAGAAGAGAGAGAGAGAGGGGAAAAAAAAAACAATCCAGTGTGGAACATAGCAAGGCATGCAAAAGTGAAGTGTGGTCAAACAAGAGATGCCCGTGTTTGCAAGCACATCTGACATTATCGTGCTGTTTAATACCATTTTTATGTGGCAGCTTTTTTCTCTTTCCCAGCTCCTCCTCAGTCATGTACTGTGTCCCTATAGCTATGACAATGTTTGTACCTCTGCTAATGAAATTCTGGCAGGCAGAATGCCACTGGCATCTCCCTTTCTTGTTAACAGCATTGCCATCCTTCACAGCCAGACTCCAGCTAACTACTCAAGCATTCTTGTATTCATTCAGAGGGGTCTCTCTCTTCCCCTTTCTCTGTCTCTCTGTCTCTGTCTCTGTCTCTCTCTCTCTCTCTCTCTCTCTGTGTGTATGCGATGAACTTACACATGTATTTCTCTGGCCAATTTTAATTTGTTAATTGTTGAATATGATTGATGCTGCATTAACCAACATCATTTGCCATATACTCTGTTTTGGTGAGAGCAGTTTAAATTGCTTCTTAGGCTGGATGTGCTAACACTTGAACAGACGGCTTTCCAACATTAATCTTAAACTAGTCCTTGATTGAGGATAACCCCCTTTCCACTTGAAGAGGTTTTTTACTGAGATTGGGTGGCTGTAAAGTTTTTCACTGTCGTAAGGCAGTGATGCTCATCTGGAAATGCAGTGCATGCCTTAGTGATATATTGATCTTGCCTCTGCTGTTACTGAGATGTGGGTGGCAACGCGTCTGCAGAGTGTTTTATGGGGTATGGAGTGCAACATTCTAAACCAAGAAATTGAAAACAAGATGCAAAACAGCAGAAGGGAGGGCAGGAGCGGACCAAGGTCACATCTGTGTGGAGAGGATTCGGTAGGAAATGGCAAGAAAGGCCAGCTTGGGTATATAGCTCACAAGTTCTGATATGTAACCAGGAAGTACCAGCAGCCCTGGTCAGTCACAAGACAGGGACAAGATTTATTTGCCACATGTATCCATGACCTCGTGATCAGGTCATGCACTCAGTACTTACTGACAGAACCAAATCAGATCACCAACTACATGCATTGTCTGGTGGCCCGTAGATGATCTCAATGGCCAGGTGTCACCCTGGCCAAGATGATCACCAGAATACTCGCACAGATGGTTTTGTTGTGGTGTCGGGGAGAAGCCTGTTTTTAACCTAATTACTTTTTAAAGCATGCCTGGAGACATGTTTCAAGGCCACTATGTATGAAGTTTGGAGAAGGGGCTGCCAGGGAGTAAGGTGAATTCCAGTCTCAAACCTCACACACATCTGTGTTCTCTTCCAGCACATCAGGTCCACCCATCTGGCCGGGCAGTACCTTCTTCAAGAGAAACGGAGCCCTTCTGCAAGGTAAGCGCCTAGGAGCACCAGCGCCTGTGCCTCATGTCCTCTACTCCTCCTTTGTGCATGCTGCCTTCTGGTTAGCAGCCGCAGCCTCTGGAGAGGTGTGTGACTGCCGTACCCTGGCTCTGAATACCCACTTCTTATTTCTTTCTGCTTGAGTGTCTTGGTTGCTGTGAATTGTGAGTTTGAAACTCGGCCTCTGTCCCAGGACTGTTTGTTTTGGTTGAGTGGGGACGGTGACAGAATGTGACAGTAGTGCACAGTGGACTGATAAAAGCCAAGTCTTTCGTGTTTCTCATACCTACGATGATGAAGGCTGGTTTGGGTGTTTTGATATGGTTACCGTCGTGGAGATACATTTATTCCCTGCTGTCTCCTAACATTTCCTGTGTACCTGGAAGACTGGCTACAATTTGTTCTGTTGCTCCAGGGACAGTCAGCCATCCTGGGTCATCTGCTAGGGGATTGTGTTCCAACCCATCCTCAAATGTGGTGCTAGTTCCTATCAAAGAATTCAAACCATCTTTCACCTCCAGTTTTGCTGTTAAATGGTTTTTACAATGCCAAAGATGAAGAGTGGGTGATTGAAGACTGGGGATGTATGCCCAATTCTTTTAGGAGTTACTTGTAGGTTATGGCTGTTGTGGGTACCTGCTCTGTGGGTAAACTGGCCCTCAGAGTTCCCTCCCCACCACCCTTGTTGAAATCCAGGAGTTGAGGATGAGAAGGAAGCAGAGATACTGGAAGCAAGTGGACAGGAGTGTGCCAAGAGCTTCAGGATGTGCTGTTTCGGGATGTGGCATTTGATGCCTTTTGGTTGGCTGTTCAGCCTGACTTGAGAAAGGGTACACTGAAGCAAGCCATGTATACAAAGGGTAAGATAGTCCTGTGGTTAAGAAGAGGCAGTTACCATTGTGCTTCTGGAGTGGTTCTAACAATGGTGAGCGATATGGTTCTTGTTTCATGGGCCACACAGTTTCATGATTTTTAATAGCATGTGAAACCAGGATCTGGGAGAGTTTAGGGTATTTTTTTGGTTTGGGGGTTTTTTGTTGTTGTTTTGTTTTGGGTTGGTTTGGTTTTCTTTTTTGTGCAGATAAAGTTGGGTAAATTTAGGTGCCCTAAATGTCTAAGAAGAGGGAAGAAATTGACACATAGTTGCTAAGGTTGGGAACAATAGTTGAGTCGCCCTTTGGGTTTTTCTCAAGTGAAGTTCAACATTATCCCTGTCTCTAGTTTCACGTAGAACTATAGTAATGGTGTGGGTATTGTTCAATTTTAGAGTTGGCATTTTGTTTGTTTAGAGCTTTTTCTTACAGGATTCAATCTGTTCTCTCCCACATTAGGTAAGATTACTCTGTGGGGATCAGGGTTTTGGGTTGTACCTATGATACAAAACCACATAAAGAGTGAATAATACCTGAAGCTGGGTGGGTGCAATGGGTTCTGTCTCTTGGTTGGATCTGGCTTCCGTTTGTTTCTTCATGATTTAAAAGTTTCTGATTCCTTTATATGCTCTTATCTTCCTGTTCCTGCATCCTGGTCCCTCACCTACCCTAGTACAAGTTTCAGATGTGCATGGCATCTAGGGTGCAGTGTGTGTGTTCTGTACTTTGCATCTGAAAACATTAAGAATCTTTGTAAATTCAGGGATGTGTTAACATTTTTTTCTGTGATATTTTCACCATTTTGTCCTGCAGACCCCTCTACTCTGAAAACATTTCTTTCAGACTTTAAGGGCATCTTCCCAAATCATCTTTTGTTGTTCTTTGGAGGCATATGGGGCTGTTCAGAAGTAGCTAATGCCCACAGTCAGCTTTACACCTAGAGATACGCAGATGCAAAGAAGGAGGCTGCCTCTTCACACCTGCAGAATTTAAGATCTTGCCTGACCTGTGCACCCACTTTTTCAGACACATAAGTACCCTTGTCTTCCTTTTACCAAGTAAGGGGTACTCTTTTGATATCAGACCAAGAATGAATCCAGGCTCAAAGATTATGTGCATCCAGGGTGGTAGGTGAAGGTACAGGGCACAGGAATGGGAAGATAGGCAGTTGGGCCGGGGGGCGGGGGGGGGGGGCTTACTTTTTGTCAGAAAGTTTGGAGAAGAGCATCACTCCTTGGGGAACTGACAATTCAGCAAGGCCTCCAAACAGAAAGGGGTGCGTTTATGTGTGTGCGCATGTACAATTCATAGATGTGGTGTTGCCAGAGAGGAAAGCCGCACAGCACTTAGCATCCCAAAGGACAGCACAGTAGGGACACAGTGCTGGACATGTGGCACATGACTAGCACGTGATGGCAGGTGATACTTAACCATATCCAGATAAACCAACATAAGTAGGAAATAGCATAGGGCTTCACCTGTGTGCTATTTCCTTAACAACACAAGTCACTGTGAAGTGTCAATGATTTGTCCTTGTGAAATTGTGACCAATGGCAGTTGCACACTGTCTTACTGCCCAGTGTCATAGGAAATCAAGGCCTTGTACCCCTTGCCTAGGAAGGATCAGTATTAAAAAGACAGTTTTTTTGTTTTGTTTTGTTTTGTTTTTACTTTTTGGAGGTAGCTCAGGCTGGCTATGCAGTAAAGGCTAGCCTTCAGCTTCTGGTCTTTGTGGGATTACAACTGTGCATCACCATGTCTTGCTCTTCAAGGGCAGTATCCCCCCTCCCCATTTTTTCATAAAGTTGAAAAAACAAAACAACACAAAATTAGGGGACTTGCTGTAATATGATGTTCTAAGGGGAAATACATGGAAGTGAAAACCTTAAAATAGTGTTAAGACCAAAGTGATATAATAGTTACAACAGGGACCCACCTGCCTTTGGTTGTTAACAGTTGTTTGGCTTGTGAGCTGTTGAACAGTCTGTTGGTATTTTCTACCATAAAACTAATAGGAAGAATTAGCTGGAAATTCTCGAGGTCTTTCTTGGACCTCAAGTGTGCCAGTCCTTTGGTTCAGAAATCACAGGCAAGCTGGGCTGTTGAATCACCTCTCGGTTTGAGAATAATGGGGAAGATTTGGTTTGGATTACACCAGGCAGGGCTACTTCACATAATTGGTCATTTCATCAATTCACAGTGTTTATTCTGAATGCCATTTAGGCTGTGAGAAACGATTTCAGTGTTCTAGCAGTTTCGACGGACTGGAGAGCCCTTCAGTTTTTGTATAATAGAAACCAAGCAGAGGCTCACAAGGGGACAAGCCTGTTGTCTAACAAGGGACCTGGGGCACATCTAAACATAAGTGGGTCTTATTCGGAGGCTTGCAGGAGTAGCCAGCTGGCAGGTGTCCCCAAACAGGCCCTGGATCTTTGAGTTTCTGTGTGACAGTCTGTATGTGTTCAGATTTAAGAAAAGAATATTAACTTAGATGTCTTATTTTCTTAATAAAGGAAGTAAATTCCTTTTTAGGATTTCTACTTTTCCACCTAACCCCTAACTATTGCAAACTTAGATTTAGTTTATTTCATTTAAATGTCACCATGTCCTGAATTATTTTCATGAGTCTGTTTTATAATTAAAGATATTTCTCACCCTGGCCTGCCCCTTCATCTGGCCTCTGATGGTTTTGTCTTAGGAGGACATAAGACACCCCCCCCCCCTTTAGCTTCTTGCCTTCTGCTACAACTTGGCACACAGTGGGCGTGACCTTCCCTGCTGCCATTTCAGTTCTTTTGTTCTTCTCAGGCCTCATAGCCCCAGAACCTGCCAGAGTTTTGTTCAGAGAGAAGCTGCTGACTTTACAGTCGTACCCAGCTGACCACTCTGGCTTTCTTTAATCTCCACTCTTCCTGTCAGACTAGAGCTGCCCAGGGGAGGCCTAGGTCCAGTCTCAGCCACTCAGCCCAGCTAGAGGAGGCCTGGTCTGCTGTAGGAAACCAGCTACTGTCAGCACCAGCAAGAATTCCTTCTCAAACTTCTCCAGTCAGCAGCCGATGTCCTGCCTCCTGTGGCTTTCCTTCACCTTCCTTCTTCTCTATAACACTGGGTCGCTATTATTAATATTACCAAAATAATATTATTACTAGCAAATCTGTGTCCCTAGCATACAGTGAGTAAGTCAAAGTAAATTCTGTCACACACAACAGGCTTTCTTCCCATTGGCTGCAGTCAGCCCGCAGGATAAGCTAATGCAATGGAAAGAAATCCTTAGAGGCATTTTCAGTGCATGCACAGAACAGGATTAAGCTTCCACAAGCCCAACAGCAAATGGGGGAAAGAAGACTGGTTCTCTTGCTGTCAGATGTGTGTTGTTTCTGGGTGTGCACAAGTGCGTGTGCCATTGGTAAACCACGCATGAAGCTGGCTGTTCTGGGAATGGAATTTTTCATGTCTTGTGTTGGCTTCATGCAACTCTTCCCAGCCACCCCCACCACCTTTCCCTGCTGCCGTAACTCCATGTGTTCAAGGCTAGATAGACCAGGGAATTCCCATTTGGTTTTATTTATTTCATGACCCAAAGAGCTCAGTGGTGGATACTCAGAAAACTCGGGTTCTGATTCAGATCCTAGGCTCTGGTCCTCAGTAAACTCCATGACTTTGATCAAGATGAAACCCAAGCTCTATTTCTCTTCACTGCATATTCAGGAACATCCCTCTGGGACGGTTTTCTCCCTGAGGACCAGCTTGGATCCATCCTAGCAACTAGCCTATAAACCATAGATTAAAATGAACCATGGAAAAAGTGTTACCTTTAGCCAGACATCTTCTGTGAATCCAAGACTTTGGGCAGAGTATGCTTATAGGCATATACGCAATCAGTCATCAAACAAGACAGTTTTCAAAGCTCTCACAGCTTGTCATGAAGCCGTCTGTATAGATTCAGTCAACCTGGACAGAAAGTTTGTCTAAGTTATAAGCCACTTCCTAAGCAGGTGGTTTAACCTTTGCATTAGTCTGATTTCTGTTGTTATAGAGAAAGGTTGCTCACAACCTCAAAGCCCGAAGTATATTGGCTCTCGTGATTCCTCCTTTGACAAGGGCTTCATGACAGTGGCATCACAGTGATATGAACACAGAGCAAAAGGATCACAGGTCGAGAGAAAACCAGAAAAAGACATATTTTTAATTTTAGGTGTATGGATGTTTTGCCTGCATGTGTGTATGTGTGTACCACATGTCTGTAGTACCCACAGAGGCCAGTAGAGGGCATCCCTTGGAACTAGAGTTACAGATGGCTATGAGACACATGTTAGTGCTGCAAGAGCCACCAATGCTCTAAACTGCCAAGTCTCCTCTCCAGCACCACTACCACCCCAGGGGCTTGGCGTGCACCCCGAGGGGCTTGGCGTGCACCCCAAGGGGTTTGGCGTGTTCACTATGGTAACTCTCTTTCCTGTGAACTTACTCCTCAAGACCAGCATTAATCCCTTCCTAGGTCCGTTGCCTCTCTTTCCCAAGGGCTCGCTCTCTTACATACTCACTGAGAAACATCTAACAGTCATCTCAGGAGCATTCTTCTTCATTTTCATTTTGATCATCAGCCTCACTAGCATCTCCTTCCTGAATCGAGCAGGAATTGGGGGATCACTTGATCCAGGTCACTCATTTTTCTTATTCACGGGGTGGGGGGTGCACATCTTAGGTTTTATTTGGGTTTCTGAGGACACCCCCCCCCACACCTTTCCAGCCTTGGGCTTTCTGTTGTTTTTCATTTCTTCCACAAGCTGACTCTTTTGTCCATTGTGCAAAGGAGGACATTCACCTCCTGAATAAATCTGCTTCTTACCCCCAGGCACACCCATTAAAAAACTCAGCACTAATAGAAAGGGGCGGCCCCTCTCCATTTGCCCTCAAGTGCCTGCCGCCTTCTGTCTTCTTGGCCCAGGATAGACTTTGGGTTTGAAGGAGAAGCCCTTTGTTCATGGAGCCGCAATAGTAGTTGGCTGGCTGCTCTACTTACAGAGGCTAAGGTAAAGGGGTGCTCTCTGCCTCCTCTAGTCTTTGGTGTATACTTTGTAACACACTTTTATGCTCTTTACAAAATACAAGAAAGTACTGTTTTCAAAGAGGCTGTTAGTTCATTTTGATCTTTGCTGGTCCATTTATTTATTTATTCTGGAATGAAGGATCTTATTTTGCCCAGGACCTGCCACATAGCTGAGGATGACCTTGACTTTCTGATCCTTCTTTACATCTCAAGTGCTGGAAATACAGATGTGTATTAGCACATCTGGTTAGTGTGGTGATGGGGATTGAAGGCTTTCTGCCTGCTAGGCAAGAGCTGAGCTGCATGCCCACACCTGTGACTCCAGCTGTGTCTACTTCTCCAGTGCCTGCATCCTGCCATGCAATCTAAGGTGCCTTGACTTACATATTCTGACCCTAACCCTTTAGCTACTCTCTGGACCCCTGCTTTAATAACTGTCTGAATGAAAGTCTCATATAACTCTCTGAAGAAGCAGCCCTGAGAGGAAACAGCGGAGCTAGAAGCGACTGCCCACAAGACTGAGGACATGAAATTGCTGCTGCTGCTGCTGCTGCTGCTGCTGCTGCTGCTGCTGCTGCTGCTGCGTGTGTGTGTGTGTGTGTGTGTGTGTGTGTGTGTGTGTGTGTGTGTGTATTTGTGGACATGCATGTTCTCTATTTCCCCCTCTCCTTCCTGCCCCTCCCATCTCAAGGATGCCTGTGCTGTGTGGCCCAAGTGTGAATGTCGGAGGACAACCGCCATTCCTGACCCTCACTGTGGTGCTTTTTAGAAACAGGATCTGTTATTTTCATGCATATACTCCAGACTAGTTGGCCTGGGAGCTTACAGGGATCCTCCTGCCTCTGCTTCTCCATCCAGTGGGAGTCTGCAATTATAAACATTTGCACTATCAGCTGTCTATTGTTGGCATCCTGGGGTTTGAATTCAGATTCCCACATTTGCACAGGAATGATTTTTACCTGCTTAGCCAACTCGCCAACACAGCCTTTATGATTTTCAAAATTGGATGGAGCAGAGGAAATCCTAGCAGGAGCCCCTGAGAAGGTAATACAGTGAGTGACACAAACTACTGATGATGATCTTACTTGATGTGAATTTTTATGGGCATATGTTTACCTCCACACTAAATTTGTCACTAGGAATGTTTCTTTATAGCTTGCATAGCATTTAGAAAGGTTTTTCTAATCTATTAAATTATATCTACAGCAAGATTATGAAATGTAGAGAGGAAACAACTTTGGGTTCTATTCAGAACATATGTATCAAAGAGCCCCGGCTTTAAGTACAACTGGAAGGGAAGAGCCATTTCCCTTGAAGCTCTGTGGAACTGCTCGGGCGGAGGTGTAGAAATATTTTTATAAAATTACCAAAGACTTAACAATAATGAAGCCTTTAGGATGTGTTCTGAGCAGGCTGTTCACATGATGCTTTCAGACCTGAACTTTACATCACCCACCTATAAGCTTCCGAAGCCAAGTTTGTGTTCTTTCTGTCCACTGTTCTTTTCCTTCTCAAGCCAAGGGATAGGCCTTTGGGGTTTCACATCTGTACCATTGTACCAACGATTGGAATGTGTGCATATGTTCATGTGCAAGTCTGTGACCCAAACACTTAAGTGTAATAGCTTTGTAGAGATTATTATTCTCAGTGGCCCTTGCAAGCTCTAAAAGACATCCCTGTAACAGTGTTTGCATGCACCCAACTCTATTCCGGTTGGTCCTATTAAAAGGCAAACAGAGGGTAGATCTCAGGTCTCAAAACAGGTATCCTGAACCCATGCCCTGCTCTTCTCCAGTTACCATGTGACTTTTAAAAGGATTTGGCAGCCTCTTCACACTTCTACAAAATGAAGATGCAGTAGTCTCGCAAGGTTGACATAATGTGTGTAGCATTCCTGGTGCTTAGGAGGTGATCAGAATGTAGATGCCCATGCTCTTGACTTCGCTCCAGATGATGCCGTGTAACTGGGGGTACAGAGGGGAAATCTTGGAATTAGCCAAGGCCAACCTGTGCAGATCCCCGGCCAAGTGCATGCCCTTGGGCAGCTCACCAGGCTAGTGCAAGCCTCCTCGTTCTTCTGCCCAGTTCAATAAGCAAGAGTCTGAACTTTGTGAAGTTGGTGAGAATTGAAAGGCAATGTGTGTGCAGACAGTTCATTATGTTCATGAACATCTGTGCAGAGTCCTGCAATGTCATAAGCTGACCAATACCTTTAGCCTCAAGCAGCAGCAACAAGAAAACTCCCAGAGTTCAACTGTAGCTATGCCTTTGGAGATATTTAAAATGGTTTTTAGCCTCTGGTGCATTGTAACTCAGAAAGACTCCGGCTCTCCTTCCTGTGAACATCTTATGCCATTTTTGACATGTTTGAAAGACTGATCATGCAGACATGTAAGAGAGAGAAGCCTGGTGGGCTGGACTGGAGTTGCCTGTGATCCGTATGTGTGTTGTATGGGATTTCTGGCCTGCTTTTCTGACTTAGCCTCAAGGTTCGTACCCAAAGTCCCACAGAAACACACATAGTCTCACTGAGACACAAAGACGCTTACATTAATTTTATGCTAATCGGCCTAGGGCCCAGGCATATAACTTACTAACTTCATCTTAACTCAATCTATGATTCTTTTTTTTTTTTTTTAAATGTATTACATCTTTTTTTTTTTTTATTTTAACTTTATTTATTTATTTATTTGCCTTGGTGTTTTTGCCTGGAACTGGAACTACAGACAGTTGTCAGCTGCCATGTGGGTGCTGGGAATCAAACCCGGGTCCTCTGGAAGAGCAGAGGGTGCTCTTAACCGCTGAGCCAACTCTCAATCTATGATTCTTATCTTATTCCCCCATGCGGCTCGGTACTTTTTCTCAGAGCAGCTTTTCAACTTCTTTCCTCTGCGTCTCCTGGCATCTCTTCTCATCTCATCTCACTGCTGATTCTCTGGCATCTCTGTGGCATCTCTGCTCCACTCTGTTCCCAGAGTTTTCTTAGTCTGGTAGCCTCACCCACACTTTCTGTCTGCCTCTGGCCAATCAGCTTTTTATTAAACCAGTAGGAGGGACAAATATTTACAATATACTATAATCCCACTACATATGTCTTGTCTCCTGGATTATGCCACAATAAAACCAGATCCCAGCATTCAGAAAGATTGATTTCAGTAAACAGTGTGGGGAACAATGGATGGCTACAGCCAGTTACTGTATGTGGTGGTAAGGAGCTTAGGCCATCCTTAAGGAATGGGTCCCAGTGGACCTGGTCCCTCCCCAACAGTTACTGAAGCACACATCAGTTGACCCTTCTCAGCTTGTGGATTGCTTGTTTTCATTTTAGGGGAGTTGGGACTCCTATGTATCTAAGACAAGACTGAAATTCCTGACCCTCCTCCTCCAGCCTCTCAAACCCTGGAATTCCTGCTGGTGTCGTTGTGCCTAATTCAAACTATGGGTCTTTATGGGATGTATTCAGGTAATCTGATTCTTCTAATTGAACACCAAATTACAGGAATGAATTAGAAGTACAAGTCTTTGCTGTGATGATGACGTTTGCCACAGAGACTGTAAAGCAACATCTTGATCATACTGAGCAAGATTGTGAAAAGGTCTCAATAGAGACCAGACATGTGAGACAGACGTGTGCAAAGACCAGTTCTCTGTTGTTCTCAAACCTGCACTTCAGCCTGATTTCACAACAGTATGGGGATGAAGTGATCTGAAGTTGTGTTTCTGTTCAGATCTGCAGCAGCTTCACAGGTGAATCACCTACCAGTAATTGAATCAGGACCTATTTCTCATCTTGTGGGTCCACTGTATGCTTCTACTTCCTACATCAGTTTCTTTTGGTCACTCTCTGGCCTTGATGACAGGTTGAAGGTTCTTGATAACAGGCCAGGGTTCTGCACTGTGCTTTTTTTCCTTGGGTCTGGAAGCTCTATATAATGCTGACAAATGTAGCAAAGTATCCTGGCATCCTCTACACTCCAGCTTAGAACCTGCCAGTGTGAAAGGAATACTGTGAACACAATGAATCATGGACCAACAGCCACTCTACCTGCTCCTGCTTAGATGAGTTAAGCCTCTGTTTTACCTAGGCCGGTGGAAAGTGAGCTTTGCTTATGCTCACCCAAAGGTCCCGAACCATCAGGTGTCTCTAAAACACCCTTATCAGTTAAACAAATGTCACTGGTGACGTCTGTGTGTCATGAGTTTCAGCTTCTCTTATAGGGAGGCCCATAGTGTTTTGATCATCACCTAGAGTACAAGGGGGTTTTCCAGGATGGCAGCTTAAGCCAGCAGTGCCGGAACCATTGTCCTTAATGGTCTCTACCATCCACATACTGAGTTAGAGCCACACAGCACTGGTTTGCACACTCACTTGCTTTAGAAATGGGTAGTAGCCACCTGTTCTCACAGCTGGAGAAGAAGCAGGCACAAATAAACTATTTGGACAAAGCAAGTTGTGTATGTGTGTAAATGAATATGAAACTGCAGGTGTATCTATGCTTAATTGTGTGTGTATTTTGAAGATTGCCAAGTTTAAGTCTATGACGAAGCTATTTTCGGCGGTTCCTGTTCTCCAAGTTCATTGACTCACATGTCTGACAAATGCCATTTGTAGTTAGATGGGCCTTTGTAAACTATATCCAGCCTCTCTCTGGCTGCGACCCCCAGCAGACAAACATTTGAGATGGAACACATTTTCTCATTTAGCATTATTTCTTCCTGATTATTGCTATCTGAATTCATTGAGAACAGGTTTGGGTCTCATTAGAGGAGTCTTAATTTTTTTTTTTAATTTTATTTATTATTTATTTATTTATTTGCCTTGGTGTTTGCCTGGAACTGAAACTACAGACAGTTGTTAGCTGCCATGTGGGTGCTGGGAATCGAACCCGCGTCCTCTGGAAGAGCAGACGGTGCTCTTAACCGCTGAGCCATCTCTCCAGCCCCCAGAGGAGTCTTAATTTAAACATTAAGTTGAGAACTAGCAAGTGAGATTGAAGGGGCAATGCCTTTGGTTCTGAGCTGGATGCTCATTGCTCAGTTACTGTTCAAGTTATACTGATTTCAAGTGTGTTTTTTAAAAAATAAATAAATAAATAAAGAGATTGAGAAACCCAAAGGCTTTCTAGACTAATAGTTATCTGCAGCTCCAATTTTCCTCTCATCCGCCTGACCCCAGGGGCACCTTACCTCCACCTGCCATTTGGTCTCTCTGAAAGTCTCTACTCACATCCTTTTGGTCCAGATGTTCTTTCCTCTTCAGGTTCCAGTTGTGAGCACTGCAGTTTAGGTGGCCCTGGTAACCTCTGTAGCCACACCATGCAGCAGTTGTCTCCCTGGTGACCTCTGTAGCCACACCATGCAGCAGTTGTCTCCCTGGTGACCTCTGTAGACACACCATGCAGCAGTTGTCTCCCTGGTGACCTCTGTAGACACACCATGCAGCAGTTGTCTCCCTGGTGACCTCTGTAGACACACCATGCAGCAGTTGTCTCCCTGGTGACCTCTGTAG
>PVIH01002095.1:0-31143 GCA_004025045.1 Sigmodon hispidus
AAAAAAAGAGAAAAATTCAGAGGGAAAGATGAACACAAAGAAAATATAGGTGTAGCAATCTTATTTGTATGTCTACCCTTGATAAGCCATGCTTATCATTCTTGTCCTCTATATAGTTGTTGTTAACTCTTCCACATTTTAAATTCTTTTTACTGTGTTTTTTTTTAATAAATACAAAATAAAGGAAAAAAAAAAAAAATGTGCATCACCTTTAGTCTACAGAGTGAAACATTTTCTGGCATGTGAACAGGGGTAATCTTATTCTAAGCAATGTACTAATGAAGTGCATTGGTGGAAGTTCAAGAAAGTTTGATTTACTAAATCTACTCATTTGAGAACATCTTAAAATGCCAAAATATTATGGGAAGATTGTTCCCATGGGTGGCAGATTTGAATTGAAAACTTTACTGGTTGAGGTTGCTTGGAAGAATGTCTATCAGCTGAATCATGGGCACTAGGGATTGGCTACGAACATTTAAGGAGAATGAAGCAATTGTTAGGGAATGAGCATTGGCTAGTACTGATTCCTTCAGTTTTATTGAAGTAATTGTAATCACCTAGATTCCCGGTTTTCTCTCTTTGGCTTCTAGATGTTTTAAGGAAATGGAGTGTAATAAATGAGTACCTGACAGCATTTTTTTTCTTCCCTTGGGATGGTAAGAATCTTACTTTATATAGGAGAAACATATTGTATTCTCAGAAGAACATTGCATATGTCCCCATTATACAAATCATGGAATTGCAAAAGCACAAAGAATAAAATTATAATTTTCAAACTAGAAAAATTTTAGAAATTAATAATTTCTAATATTCAGAAAAATATTTATTTTGTATATATTTCCTCTAGTTTTTTGTCTATATCTGTCAGTTATTTGTTTTTTAAACTATTAAAAATCATATAGTACTATATTTTGTCATTTAAAATGCAATATCAACATGTGTTTCCTCCATTTATGTTTAGATAACCTTTAAAATACTTCTGAGTACAGAGTATATTTAATAACTTTATGTTCCTGGACTGTAATTTCTTAACTACTTCCTTGTATTGTTTGCAGGAATTTTAGTGATAATTTTCTCCCTCATACAAACACTAAGTGAAAATTCTAAAATAAAAGGTACATTCTCCCATCTTGTGATGCGAATAAAATTATGCAAGATGAATTGAGGAAAGAAATTTTGTTTGTCAATAGTGAAGTTGAATAACCAAAAACTGCTTAGCACTTAAACCAAACAGCTATTAAGAGTAAGTTTTTCAGCACACCATATAGGCAGCTTAATCTCTCCATGACACTTTGTCCAGAAAATTATTGGGAATTTGAGAAGGTAAAAAACTGTGTTTCTCACTTGTAATCTCTATGTAAATGCTGTGTAATTTTTTTGTATGGAATCTTATTAGGCAGAAGTTCTAATGTTCTTTATTTATGCATATTCATGCTTTTATTTAAACTACTCTTAGCAAATGATTCTTTTGTAATTATAATATGAATTCCATCCAATATTTATAGTGTAAAGAAACAATAGGCATTTGTGTATTCTTTGTTCAATATATTGTTCATATTGAATTCACCATAGAGAGCGACAAGAAAACAATGCAAATCCATCAATATTAAATACCAAATCTTAATCACAAATGAGTTGTAATTGGATTCAATTGCAAATGGGATTTTTCCCCTTCTCACAGTACAATTAGAACTTGCAGATTTTTTTCATTAGAAAATAAAATCAGCTGCTTACTTCTAAAAATGTACTGTGATAAGAGCAAGGGCACATTATCTTTGCTTGCACTGCTTCTTGGTAGAAGAATATTCTAGCCTCCAATCCTTGGGTGTTAGTCATCCAGTTTACAGGAATAGTGGTCTGTAACATAAGGCAGACTTCAAGACACTGTGAGGATTAGTGCCTTAAACTGCTTTAGAGTCCAGCTACTTGGTACTCATCTTATCTTCATTTCAAGTTTATCATGTGCCAGCAATTGTTAATATTAAAGCAGTGTTTTCCTTGTTTCAATCTAATGTTCACCTGTGGCTTTTTTTCACTTTTCTTGAGAATTTCATACTAATATACATTGAAATATGATCATATTTATCACCTTTGTACTCCCTTTGCAACTTTTTCATATGGTGTCTTGTTCTTGCTGGGACATTAAAATGTAAGCTTCTTTCATGTGTACTCTTATAGAAAACAAAGAAAAATTGGAAAAAGGACAAAATTTAGATTAGAATCCATGGCTTAGACAATCCAGTTGAAAACAGATTAGAAAGACACACTAGAGTAGAGTCTAGCAGAAGTAATGCAAATTTATTCATTTCTGGTAAGAAAAGTTTTCATTTCAGTCTCTTGAGAGATCTTGTCTAGACATTCATAAGCACCCCTAAAAATGATCAACTAGTTAGAAATATGTCTGAGAAGGCATTTATCCAAAACTTGGATGACCAAGAAATTACCACAGTCATATTGAGATGGGCTACCACTTTCATTCAAGGCATAATCATCATCTGTGTGTCCGTAGGTTGCTGTGTTTACAGTTCCTTTCTGCAACTGTAGCTTTCATTTCTGATTCTATTAATTCTATCTCCCATGTTTTTCTTGGTTAAATTCAGATTCTGAGAACGGATTGAATCTTGAGCTCTGTGGAAGGTAACATTTCCATAGCTGATTATGAATATAGAGAAGAATGACACATGTCTGTGTGCAAATTTACTTATGCACAGATTCTATAGCCATACCACTGTTTTAATTTATTTTTTAAAAAAATTATGAATTAGAATGTTTAAGCATTTAAAAAGAAAAGTTGAGTTATGGTATTGAATGTTCACAGAGAAGTTCTGCTCTGAAGGACTCTGGAAAGGGCTTTAAGTCCATTTATATATATATATATACACATATATATATTAAAAACATTAGCTTTACTTAAAATTAAATTGTTTCTTATTTTTCAAAATAATGATATTTGAGAATAATACTTAGTTCTTTATGATATGCTTAGTGCTTTGTGGTATGTTTGAAGCAAACATCCCACAAGCTTAAGAAAACTGTGGTCTTACTGAACCCCTGAAAGAAGAAAGATTCTAAGCTTGTAAAAGGAAAGAGGAAAACTCATCTTTTTCTCATGATGATATCCTTGGTTCCCAATTCTCAATAGACTTTATATCTAATGTATGATATTCTTCTCCTTTGTTTTCTGATTTTCTCTTATCTTTTCTATATCCATTCTTCACCTAAATCCACTACAAAGAAACAACCAGTGTGGAGTAGTCAGTTAAAATTATAGTGAATTCATTTGATTACTTGGCTATCTGCCTTGAAACTCCTGTGCCTATACATCAACAAGAATCCAGTTATAGCTGGAAAGAAATCTGCCCTGTCACATCCCTGGGAGCTAAACCATGATTGAGCACATCCTAATTAAGTGATTTGTAGTAATTGCAGACATACAGGACATAGTGAAGGTTCATATTATGTATACATAGTATTCAAACCATGTAGCTGCCTGTAGGTAGAGACTATATCCAGTGAGGTAAATATACATATGACTCTTTTGCACATAGAACTCTCCTGGACATTCAATATTTCTACACACTTAGGAACAATAAATTTATGTGGGTGAATTTCAGTTTTGATTAGTTCACCTTGGCTGATGACCACATAATTTGTGATGATTTGTTAGATACTGGGATGATTTGTTGATGTGTGCCTTAAGGAGTTAGAAACTGTGGTCTAGATAATATGTGGATAATATGTAAACTAGACATATGATAGTCTTAGAAGAACACAGTTTGAGTAGTTAATAATGCATATATATTCAAGAGGAGATTATGGATCTGGCTGTATCAGATAAAAGAGAAAAGACTCTTCGACTGCCCTTCTTATGGTTGGAGAAGCACACTAGGAAATTTGGGGGAAGGAGTGATGTTGTGATCTGATTTAACTATATATAATATTAAAGGGGACTGTAATAGATTCAACTTCAAAGATAGGCACAGTGTTAACTTAATTTGTCTTTTGGCCCATTCAAAATCAAGAATCCCATACTAAAATCTTTCCAGGGAAGAGAAACAGAGAATTGCTAACTCAAAAAAAAAATTGAACACAATTCACTGTAGTGCAGGTCTAAATTGTGTTTGTCTTCTTCACACACCAATCTTAGAGGAGTGTGGTGCTTATTGAAAAGGGCAGGAGTTAATTTGCTGATGGTTCCTGGGTGAATTCATCTGCTGAAACTTATTTGGTACTCTCATCTGCCACATGGTAACTGTTGCCACCCTGGCAATAAATCCCCAGGGACAGAGGATGAAAAACTCAGGGGGGTCTGGCAAAGTCTGGAAACAGAAATAGACCATCTGCCTCATGGAGAAATTGACAGGAGACTCAGAACAGATGCATGTACCTCTCCACCATGAGCCAGATGGATAAAGAGAGAAAATAGGACCCAAAGCTAGTCTTGGAGGTACATAAGTAAAAGATAGGAGAGAAGTATTACTTCTAAAAGTCCAAGTACAAATTCATTAGTTCAACCTTCAGAGCCTTCTGCAGTATGACTCCACTCTGGTTATCCATTTTTGTTTTTACTGCTCTCTATATAGATGTTTGTTCAGCTGCAGTTACTGGTGTAGCATTATCTAGATATTATTTTTACATCCTGAACATCCCTGCCTCTTTGGGGAATGCATGTGTTGAATCCACTCTTTAATGATCATTTTTTTTTTTTTGTAAAATCTTCTATGTGATATCTTTTCTTCATTAATATTCATTACCCATTATTTTTACCTCTAATGTCACAATGACACCAAACTGATTTTGGCATAAGAATTCATGTATTTCTCCACTGAAACTTCAGGGTTTGTCTAACTTAACCTTATTTTTGTAATTCACTTATATTGCTTATTTATTGTTTGTTTTTAGCAAGGGTCTCATGTTAGCCCGTGATGACTTCCATCTCACAATCTCAGTGCCTCAGTCAGCACTGCAGCCAGTTTATAATTCAGCATTTCTTGTCAAGGCCTTATAACAGGTATGTCCAATATCTGGAGATCTTGAATGTTATGTGTTGTACATCACATAACTTTAACATAAGCCTAAGTATCAAAGAAGGAGAACATCAGCCTTAGAGGAATGAAGGATTCCAAGGGAGTAAAGAGTGACGCTATCCCAGAAAAGCTGGCAGCAGGAATTATTTAGGGATAAAGATGTGGAAGAAGCATTGGAAAGGTCAATTGAGCTGAGACCTTGATAGACAGAAAGGAGTCCAGAGGTCCTAAATGAAGAACAGTCAATAAAGGTTTTGCCAGTTGATGGTGATTTCCTTGATCTTCCTGACAAGACACAGCACTCACTGGAAGACAAAGATGTGAAAGAAATAGTGAAGAGGGAAGGAACACTTCCAGTTTTGATGGTTATAGTCTATCTGTTGACATTCAGGGTGCAATTGGCTGAGTTTTCTTTAGCCTCTTTTCTTATGCTATTTCATTTTATAGTTAAGGAATTTGTAAAATGTGATTAACAAAATTTAGTCATACTCTCCAAAGGTTACAAAAATTATTGGCTGAGGTAATGACTAAGAGTGCTAGTTGAATGAGAGTGGGAATCTGAGTTTAGATTCCCAATAAGATACATATAATCCAGGCATTGGCATACACTCATGTAACCCCAGGACCAGGAAGGATGAAGAATGATCACCGGGACTGGGAAATCCTAACTGAAGAATGAAAAGCTCTAGTCTCACTGAGAATAAGATGGGAAGTGACAGAGGAGAATATACATTATTATCTTTTGGTCTCCATGTACATCTGGTGCACTGATCAACACATACATGTGTAAAAAAGTATACATAAACATAGACTTTGAGACCTTTATATGCTTTCTTCAAAGATTTAAAACCATTTGGTAAATGTTCAACTAGAAGTAAGATTAGTCTATGCCAAGTTATTAAACCACAATCCCCTGCTGTGGAAGTAGGTTCTGGTACATTGTAAATATTTGTCCCTCCTACTGGTTTAATAAAATGCTGATTGGCAAGAGGCAGACAAAAAGTGTGGGCAGGGATACAAGACTAAGAAAACTGTGGGAACAGGAAGAATAGAGCAGAGAGACACCAGGGGAAGCCACCAGATACAGAGGACAACTATGCTGCTCTGAGAAAAGGTACTGAGCTGGACAAGATAAGAATCATGGGTTAGTTTAAGAATTAAGAGTTAGCAAGTTATATGCCTGGGCCATAGGTCAATCAGTGTAAAATTAATATAAACATCTATGTTTTTCTGTGGGACTGCGAGTATGTAGGTCTGGACCACAGGCCAGACACAAAATACTACAAAATCCTGTGTTTTTTTTTTTTAATAAGATTTTATATTTATTTAATGCCTGCATGTATATCTGTGGACCATTTAAATGCTTTGTTTGCACAGAAGTCAGAAAAGGACATTAGATTCTACCAAACCATAATTACAGATGATTATGAGCCACCATGTGGTGCTAGGAATCAAACCCAAATCCTCTAGAAAAGCAGCTAATTGTCACTAACAACTGAGACATTTCACTAGCTGTTTTATTTCCTCCTTAAAAAATGGGCATCTCCTTTAATTAACAGCACAAATAATACACACACACACACACACACACAATTTTTAGTTTTTTAATTAATACTGGTTATATTTATACAAATGTTCATCACCAGTTTTCATTAGCCCGGGTGTGAATAAGATCTATTTATATTACTTTTGTTAATATTTTGTTTTCATTTTTTTTTCTTGCACTGACCGTTGTGTAATTTGGTATGTCCATCTTCCTTCTGTGAGATCTCAGTTCTACATGTCCCCCAAATCACTCCTGTACTGTAGATCCAGAATTATTTCACTTACGTTCCACAAAGACAAACTGAGTGGAATGTTCAGTCTTTAGTCTTGCTTTAGCTGTGCCTTCCTGGCATCTGCTGTCATATCCCTACAGATTGCGTCTGATACAAAAGCTGGAGACATTACAGTAGTAGAAGCCCAAGGTGTCTTCAACTCAGCTGCCTAATCCCAGTTTAGCTTTAACTCATACTGCTGCTCTATACACATGCCAAAGAAACAGAACAAAGCGCCCTAAGAAGGGTTTTTAAACGTGTCACAGAGTGTGGATGCTACCTTTGCAGCCCAAGTTCAAGAATTTTAAGAAGGCCAAAGTCTCCATTAACAGAATGCACATTTCATGAGTTTGCTTGTAAACCTCAAGAAATGGAACTATGGATTCATGCCATTTCTTGATAATGACAAGCAATACTATTAATTAAAATCATATTAATCAAGATCTTAGTCACAGATGAAAGCATGGACAAGAGAACTATAGTAGGAATTTAAAAAGCAGTCCCCAAGGCTGTCATTTCTCATTAAGTGAACCATAAAAATAAATACATTTCTATCATTTCTGTCAATGAAAGAGAATGAGTTTGGTTATGTGCCATATTCTTGCATCATCTTGATTCCCCAGAATGGACTAAATCAATTGAAAGATAAACTCACTGTAGTCAGGCATATGCTGACATGTTGGCCCCCTCACAAAAGCTCATGGACAGATTTCCTCTAGACCCAAACAAACTATGTGAAGAGTCTGTTTTGATTCTTGTTAGCTTTGCACTCTCTCAGCAAGCTGCTAAGAAAATTCAAATATGGCTACTCTTTTGGAAAGAAATGGCATTCCAGGATCTTTCAGAGTTTCTTTTTTTTTTTTTAAATATAAGACAAAGTTATTTTTTTTTTCAGAACAGTGCTTCTCTACAAAGCATCTTTAAAGTGTTGCACAATAGAGTAGTTCAGCTTGCAGTACATTTGCAAGGATTATGTCAGTGACAGTTTTACAAATAATTTTGTCCTTTGTGTCATAATGGCACTTCTGAATACTCCACATCACTGGCCATGTGGCTTAAGTTTCACACTTTTTCTGGTATCTTAAATTCTCTTGGTAATTAAAAATCAGAAAAAACCCCCAGCTAGAACACATTTATTGATGGAAATATAAAACAACATGTGCCTTTACAAGTAATGAATTGCTTTAGTAATTTCAACTCTCCTCTAGTTAATTTCTTGTATCCTGAGCTTATCAAGGGAGACTACCCAACTGAAGCTGATACGGTCATTTTGTGAAACACTGTTATTTTATATCTTCTGCTTTTATATCACTGTGAGGTGTGTATGTATTATTAGGTGTGAATGAGAATTCAGTGAGACTGGGACTGTGAGTCGCAGGTTTTTGTTTGGTTTTTAAAAAACACACAAATTGTAACAGATATAAGAAAGATTCCAAATGAGTTTATAAAGTTTAAATTTTTGTTTTGAACTTTTGTCATTTTTTTTTAAGATAGAACCTCTATTTTGAGATTTAAAAGAGTGGGCAGCTATATGTATAAATATTTAACACTATGCTTTTTTGACTAAAGTAAAACATTAGTGACAATATCTCATTCCTAATGGGCCCAAAGGCCCTGTATTTTACACTTGGGAGAAGACTGTTTCAGAAACAAGGATGTAAGCAAGAATTCTAGGTTTGGGATTTTCTGGACCCATTTTATATTACTGGCTTTGAAGTGAACTAAAATTCTTCATGGACAGAAAGATTCACTATCACTTTCTTTCTGTGCTTAACTAGGTTGTTTAAAATAACAATTTCTTGCCCCAGAGAGTAGGAAAAAGAAAACTCAATATCCTTCATTCCTTCAGATATTTTATATGAAACAAATTGGAACAAACAACTTAGTTTTTGCTGTCATGGTTGCAGCATAGGAAATAATGCTATGGCAGGGAGAGTCTAGGTGTAAAGTATGCCTAACCCTTAGAACATTTTCCCTGTGATTAATTAGACTAAACATATTGCCAGAAAAGAGAGTTGTTTTCTCGAAACAAATAAACACATACATGGAACACAAATTCTAGTTATTAAATGCAAACTCAAAGCCAGATATTGAGGAACAGGCTGGAATATCCAAGAGAGGAAACAGACCACAGTCAATTCTCACCCAGCCAACTTCTCAAGGTAGAAACTATCTTTCAGCTTTCTCAGGCTGGCTCCTTGTCACTTCCACAAAAGACCTCCAAATCTTACTACACCTCCTTAAGTATCTTCTTTGCCCAGTTGTTTCACTTCTGGGTTCAACTCTGCATCATAATTCTAGAGTTAAGATTAAAGGTGTCAGCTACTACCGTTTGGTAGTTAGGACTTGAACTTACCAGACACAGAGATTTCTGTCTCTGGAGTTATGGGTTTAAAGGTGTAGGTCACCACTCTGTCTTTCCTGTGCTGGATTAAAGGTATGAGTTATCCACTCTTGGACCCTCCTGGCTTGACTGTGGGTGTATCTGTTCTCTGATATTCCAGACACACCACACACACACACACACACACACACACACACACACACACACACACAGACAGACAGACAGACAGACACACACACACACGCACAAGAATAAGCACACATGCATACATAAACTCTGAGGCTGAGCACTAAGCCTTTGAGATTTCCAAGTCTGAATCACTACAATTCCAATTCCCCATAGACTTTTCCCTGATACTTAGCTTGGAAAAATGTAATGGTTCTGGGTGTTAAGTATTTTTCCAGTAAGTTTAATCATTAGATGACTCTCATTAATCCTATTCATAGAGAGCAGAAGTTGAAAGAACAAAATGGATAACTAAATATTGTTTGGAATTTAGATACAATGTCTTTGATATTGGAGTAAAAATTAACACATAGAATATGAAACATAGAATTTAACATGTTTGGCAATAAGATGGTTTCCAGGACAGCCAGAGCTGTCACACAGAAAATCCCTGTCTCAAACAAACAAACATAAACCAAAAAAGGGGAGATTTTCATTTTTAATCAGCATTGGTGATTTTTTTATTTTAGTTAACCACTCAAATTGATTGAAAATTCAAAATGTAGAAAGATATTTAATTTGTTTTGTAATATTCTTTTTTAAGAAAGTTTTTTTCTTTTACATACTATCCACTGTTTCCCCATCTCTCCCCTTCTTCTGTTCCCCTCCCACCCCCAATTCCACCCTCATTCACTTCTCAAAGTGGGGTAAGGCTAGCATACCAAGTTGAGGTAGGACCTAGGCCCTCCTCCCTGTATTAAGGCTGAACAAGGCATCCCACCCTTGGGAGTGGGCTCTAAAAAGCCACTTCAGGTACCTGGGATCATTCCTAGTCCCATAATTAGGGGGCCCACTAACAGATCAATCTATGCATATGTCACTCTCATTCAAAGGCCTAGTTAAGTCCCATGCAGGCTCTCCAGGTGTTAGTCTAGAGTCCCTAAGCTTAGTGATACAGGGAAGAGTTATACATTCTGTCCCCTGGGGGCTTTACATGTTGGCCTTTTAACTGCATACTGTTACCTTGCACTTGACTTCTTCCAAGTTTGTGGCATGTGGTTTCAATGTAGGCCACCTGGAATGTATAGTGTTTTCTGGTTTTATTCCTGTTTGGGATGGACATTATTCTACCACTAACTTTTTTTTTTTTTAACAGATTTTCTTCAATTTAAAAAAATTTTCCCCATATATATATATACAGTACCTCTAGTTCTCCTTCAGCTTCCCCTCACCCCTTCCCCCATCTATTTCCCTAGGAGGGCAAGGAGTCATAAGGTGTGTCAGTATAGCATATGTGTCAGCATATCCAACTGAGTTAGGTCCGAGGCCCTCATCCCAGTATTAAGGTTGGGTTAAGTGTTCCTCTGTAGGGAATGAGCTCCAAGATGTCAGTTCATACACCAGGAACATAGTCTGATCCTACTCCAAGAGGCTCCACAAACTGCCTAAGTGATTTGACAATCATCATCTACCTTTGGAGGGTTTAGTTTCTTTCCCTGAAGGTTCCTCCACAGTTGTTTCTGATTCAGTCAGCTCACAATAACTCAGGTGAGCTGTCTCTGTGGGTCTCCTCCTCATGATCCTGATCTCATTGTTCTTATTTATTATCCTCTCTCTCTCTCTCTCTCTCTCTCTCTCTCTCTCTCCCTGGACTGGGAGCTTGACCTGATGTTTATCTACAGATCTCTGCTTCCATCTCTATCCATTGCTGGATGAAGTTTCTATAATGACAATTATGGTGGTCATTCATTTGATTATAGAGGAAGTATAGTGGGATTATGCTGGTAATGTTGTACATCTTTCTCCTGTCTATGAGTTTAATAAAAGCTGACTGGGCAAAGGCAAACAGGAAGTGTGGGCAGGGCTACCAGGCTAAAAAAACTTGGGAACATCTCAGAGCAGAGATAGATGCCATAAGGTTGCTGGAGTTGCCAGGAGATGCAGAGGAAATGCTGCTGAGGAAAGGTACCCAGCCAACTGGCTGAACAAGATGGATTGAGTTCAGACAAAGGAGTTAAAAAGTTATATACCTAGGCCCTAGGTTGATCAACATAAAAATAATACAAGCTTGTGTGTGATCATTTGGCCTAAGTGGCAGTGGAGCTGAGAGTGGGTCTGAACCTCTGGGTTAGACGGGAAAGGCCAGCCAGAAACCTAATACAATAGGGAAGTCTTGTTTAGGTACCCTCTCTACTATTACTCAAAGGCCTAGCCAGGGACACCTAGTGTCTTCTTGAATTGACCATTGACTTTTATCTTAGTCTTTATGAATTGTATGTTAGTAGTTCAGTAACAATTTTTGCAATTTATAGAATTTTAAAAACATAGATATGCTAGACAATGCATGGTTTTTCAACCATTTTATGTAAAATAAAATTAGTCTTTCATCTAAATGCATATTGAGGAGAATTTAAGACTCAAATTGCACACTTGTTACAAAATCTGTGTTATATAGGTGCCTCAGATACCATTCTTCTTATTTCTCTACTCTAAAACAGACATCAAATTTGTTTAGAAAGTATGTATGTATAGAAACAGGATAGCAAAAACATATTAGCCACTAAGATAAACATACACTGCCCTTTTTATTTCTCTTAGATCTTTTAAGAAAGGTATTGTTCTTGACTTCTATGACTTGAGAGCCATGTTCACAAAATGCTTCTCCATTCCCTTACAAGGAAGTGGACACTAAACAATATTCATTCCATGATGACTGAGCTATAACATTGTTGGCCTTCTCTTCCATTGCCCTCTCAGGTTCTTCGTCTTTCTCTGCATTTGTTTGTTCTCTACAATTACTCATTATATAGCCCAGACTGATAGATTGGAACTATTATTCCATCTGCTCAGCCTCTTGAGTGCTGGGCTTACTATTGTGGCATCACTAAGTCTAACTTATTGGTGAATGCTATAATAGCCATCTAGAGATGCTAGGTGTTATCCATGGATCAGCAAAATTTGTTAATTTTTGTTATATTATGCAAATTCTCAGCCTGCTGCTAGTAGGAGGCTTACATTAACTGACAGCTCTATAGAATCATCTTGGGTTATATTCTCCAGTTGCAACAACTAATCAATAAATGTGACACAATATGTTACAAGATGAAATATGTTCATTTAAAATGCCTTTGAAAGGACATTTGATAAATTCAATATGCTTTTATGATATAATCCCTGAACAAATAATAACAATAAAAAGAAGATGTATAATATTTTAACAGCTAACAATGTATTGAATGAGGAAAGGCAAAAAATATTTCTAAGATTTAAAATAATATGATGTTTCTTACTTTCACTACATAAATTCAACCAAGTGACATAATCCAGAAAATTAAAATGAAGGAAGGAAATAAAGGGTTCCCAGATATGAAAGTAGACAAACAGACTTCAGAAGCCTCTTATAGTTAATAAATAAATGCAGCAGTGATATGGGACATAAAACCTATACATAAAACCATATGAGCTGGTCATGGGTCTCTCCAGGACTTTCTTTCTCCTGCTTTATTTTTTCCTTTGTTCCCTGGTAAGTCAGTTTCTTCCCATCTGAAAATGTCATCTATTTGTTCCAAGACTTAATCCTCTCTGCACCTTCATGGTAAGCTGACTTCTTTTCTTCCCATCTGAAAATGTCATCTATTTGTTCCAAGACTTAATCCTCTCTGCACCTTCATGGTAAGCTGACTTCTTTCTGTCCCATAAGGCCACATGCTTTTCTTTCTTTATGTGACCAAGTTGGCTTCTTTCTATCCCAAGGGCCTCTGATTCCTCTAAAATCTCTATACCTCACTTCTAGTCATTGCTTTCCCTCCCTCATAGGCTTCTCAGCTCCTTCCAGTGATCTTACCTTCAAGTTCTTCCAGATTGCCTTGTTCCTCTGAGTTCTATTATATACATGCTCAATACTAGACTCACTTCTTCCCACAACATAAGACATTAATTACTATGGCATTTTACTTCCCAGAATTGCTAGGTTAGCCCTGTCATCAACCATATAGACTATTTTACTACAAAGATAACTTCTGCGAATCTACTGGTTAACCAGTGCTTGGAGAGTCATATTAGATGGTAGCAGATTAGAGGATCAGCTAGAAGTGTGGGTTGTGTCTGTCCAGTCAGAGAGTGGCATGCCTTTATGCCAGTTCACAAAAGAAAACAACTTTTCTTACACTAAATTCTCTCCTGAGTCTTGTATATATATCTACAGTAAAAATAGGAAATCAATATGAACAAAAAAGAAGAAAGACTCAACTAAGACACACTTTCAGATGTGCAGGCTGCAGTGCAGAAACAGAAATAATAGGGAAACCCAATATGACCTACCCTCCTCAAATTAGTAATCCCAAAGTGGTAAAGCCCCATTGAGAATAACCTAGAAGATCTTCCAGAAAAGGAAAGTAAAGAAGTGATTTTAACTATGTTCAAACAACTGAAATAGATATGAATATATGCCAAGAAAACAAAAATGAAGAGCTGAATGAAATGTAGAATCCAATCCAAGATACGAAAATAGAATTCAATAAAGAGATGTAATTGCTGAAGAAATGCCAAAATGGAATGATGCTGGAAATGCAGAACTAAATATCTCAAAAAAAAACTTTGATAGAAATTCTTACTAACAGAATGGATCATATTAAAATTATAGAGTCAGGGCTAAAAGATGAAGAAGAGTAATTAGATCATCCAGTAAAAGTCAGTGACAAAGTTAAAAAAAAAAGAAAAAAAGCATAGGAAGAAAGAGCCTTGCAACACCATAAAAGAACCTAACTTTTGAATTTTATGTATCAAAGAAGAGTTCCATGATGAAGGCATAAAGAATATTTTCAATAAAATAAAAAAGAAAATTTCCAAACTTTTTGGGAAAGGTACAAGAAACTTTATAACAACAAATATGACCAGAATAAATATTTCTCATAATATATGGTTAAAACATTGCAAATGCAGTCTAAAGAAAGGGCTCAAAAGCTGCAAGAAAGGAATTTCAAGCCATGTAGGTCCATAGAATAATTTCTAATTAGACAGAAGCTTTTAAAGTCAGAGACCTTAAAAGATGCATTCTAAGTTCTGAAAGATCACAATTCTTAACTTAGACTACTATCCCCAGCAAAGTATCCTTAAAATTAAAACTTCCCATGACAAAAATGTAGTAAATAATGTTATGACTACTATGTTGCCTCAACAGAGGATGCTACAAGGAATGCTTTAGTCTGAAGAGAATGATACCTGCTTTCAAGTAGTCACAGGGTACACATGAAAAAATCAGGACAGTTAAACTAAAAATATATAAAAATAACTCCACACAGTAAACAAAATTATTAGACTTAACATATTCTTGAAAAAATAATAACTATTAATATTAATGGTCTCAATCCCCTCAATAAAAAGACAGAGAATAAATAAAATGATATTAGAAAGTAGGATCTAGCTTACTACTGCCTACAAGAAATGCACCTCAGAATTAATAATGAACAGAACCTTAGTGTAAAGATGGAAAAAGGTATCCCAAGCAAACTGATTTAAGAAACAAGCACTTAATAGCTTCTCTAACAAAATAGACTTAAAATTAAAACTAATTTTAAGATATAAGGAAAATAATCTTATACACTTTAAAGGAACAGTCTAAGTATATATGTAATATAGCAAACATAGAGACACCAAACTCCATAATAGACATAATTATGTATATATAGTTTATAATAGATATAAATTTGTATAGATCTAAACCCACAGATTACAGATAGTAATTGTAGGCAAATTCAATACCTTACTAATACCAGTAGATAGGTCATCTAAATAAAAATTAAAATAAAAATATTGAAATTAAAGGACATTATAAATAAAATAGATCTAATACACAATTGAATAATTCTATAAAAATGCCAAGAATTTTTTTCTTTGTAGCTCACAGGACTTTTACCAAATTAACCCCATACAAAAAACTCTCAGCAAATATTGAAACTTGAAATGACATTATTCATTATATAGAATTACAATGAAGTAAAACTAGGTATCAGCAACTACACAGATTGCAGAATATATATAAACCATGGAAATGAAGCAAAATAGCATATTATTCGGTAATCAGAATATCACTGAAGAAATCAAGAGGAAAATATATACATACCTAGAATTGAATGAAAATGAAAATAAAACATGCTAAAATCTATAGAACATAATTATATAGCCATCTTCAGAGAAGAGTTTATAGTGTTAAGATCCTACATTAGAAAATTTGAATGATCCCAAGTTAATAATTCAGTGCTGTAGCTAAAGTCCTCAAAAAACCAGAATAACCCCCTCAACATTTCTAAACATTAAATAGGGAAAGATAAGCACAGTAGTATAAGATATTGATGGAAAATAAATAAAAAATTTGAAAATAATCAGTCAAATAAAGAGGTTTTTATATATAGTTATATAGTGGAAAACCTGATTAATGAACCCTTAGCCCAATTAACTGAAAGAAAAGGGAAAAAACAAATTAGTAAAATTTGACATGAACAGGAAAATATTTTATGGTCACTGGTAAAATTCAGAGAATTCTAAAGATATATTTTAAAAATTTATATTCAAGTATACTGAGAAATTTAAGAGAAAATAAATGAGTTTATAGAAGTATATGACCCACTGAAGTTAAGCCAAGATAAAATAATTTGGGATGCATAGCAACCAATGAAATTGGAATGATAATTAAAAATCCATAAAGCTAGTAATCCTATGGATTAAGAATAGTTCTGTCAGACCTTCAAAGAAGAAACTAATATCAATATGTCTCAAATTATTATGAAAAAAATCTTTAAAAAAAGGAACATTTTCAATTTTTTTACTAAATTATTACTACTTTGATACCAAACCAAATAAAAGCACAAGAAAAGAGAACTGTAGAACAATGTCCATGATTAACAGAGACATGCAAATTCTCTTCAAAACACTTGCAAAGTTAATTAAGAACTCATCTAAGAGATTATATCATCATAATCTTGCAAACTATCCAAGTTATGTAGTTATAGTTCAACATATGTAAATCAATGTAACTCACCTCATAAACTAAAGTTCAGAAAACAAAGGATCATTTTTATTAAGTGCAGAAAAGTTTTTTGGAGGAGAAATTCTTCATGATAAAAGCTCATAAGAATATAGGTATGTAAGGGATACATTTCAATACACTGAAGGCAATATATAATATACCAACAGCTAAATTCATGTTTCTAGGCAACAACTAGAAAAAATTTGACTAAGATCAAGAACAAGATCTACTTCTTTACAATATCCTGATTGAAATTTTAGCTAGAGCATATGCCTAAGAGTGGTATTGCTGGATCCTTGGGGAGATTGATTCCCAGTTGTCTGAGAAACCACCATACTACATTCCAAAGTGGGTGAACAAGTTTACATTCTCAACAGCAATGGAGGAGTGTTCCCCTTGCTCCACATTCTCTCCAGCATAGGCTGTCATCTGTGTTTTTAATCTTTGCCATTCTGACAGGTGTAAGGTGATATCTCAAAGTTGTTTTAATTTGCATTTCTCTGATGACTAAAGATGTTGAACTTTTTTTCATGTGTCTTTCAGCCATTTTTAATTCTTCTGATGAGAAGTCTCTTTTTAGTTCTGAACCCCATATTTTAATTATGTTTTAAGGGTTCAGGGTTCTAGTTTTTTTAGTTCCCTATATATTTTAGAGAACAATCCTCTGTTACTTGTAAGGTTGGTAGAAATCTTTTCCCATTCTGTAGGCTGTTGATTTGTCTTATTGACTGTGTCATTGGCCTTACAGAAGTGTCTCAGTTTCAGGAAGTACCATTTATTGATTATTGTTCTTAGTGTCTGTGCTACTGGTGTTATATTTAGGAGGTAGTCACCAGTGCCAATGCATTGGAGGGCATTTCCCACTTTCTCTTCTATCAAGCTTAGTGTAGCTGGGTTTATGTTGAGTTCTCTGATTCACTTGGATTTAAGTTTTGTGCAAGGTGATAGGTTTGGATCTATTTTAATTTTTCTACACAATGCCATCCAATTATGCCAACACCATTTGTTGAAGATACTATCTTTTTTCCATTGAATATATTTGGACTCTTTGTGAAAAATCAAGCCCTCATACTTGTGTGGATTAATGTCTGGGTCTTCAATTTGATTTCATTGATCCACAAGTCTGTTCTTATGCCAGTACCAAGCTATTTTTATTAAAGTAGCTCTATAGTATAACTTGAAGTTGGGGATGGTGATGCCTCCTGAGGTTCTTTTGTTGAGCAAAATTATTTTGGCAATCCTGGCTTTCCTGTTATTCCAAATAAAACTGAGTTATTGTTCTTTCAAGGTCTGTAAAAAATTGTGTTGGGATTTTGATGGGGATTGAATTGAATCTGTAGATTGCTTTTGGTAAGATTGCCATTTTTACTATGTTGATCCTACCTATCCAGGAACATGGGAAA
Source organism: Sigmodon hispidus (assembly GCA_004025045.1). Classification (NCBI taxonomy): domain Eukaryota; kingdom Metazoa; phylum Chordata; class Mammalia; order Rodentia; family Cricetidae; genus Sigmodon; species Sigmodon hispidus. The sequence goes on from PVIH01002095.1 coordinate 17,781, forward strand.
TATTTCCATTTTCTTATATCCTCTTTCATTTCTTTCTTCAGAGATTTAAAATTTGTTTCAAACATATCTGATACTTCTTTGGTTATAGTTGAATTCCAAGGTATTCAATGCTATTTGCAGTTATTATAAAGGGTGATGTTTCCTTAATTTCTTTTTCAGCCCTTTTATCTTTAGTGTATAAGAGGGCTACTGATTTCTTTGAGTTAATCTTGTATTCTGCTACATTGCTGAAGAAGTTTCTCAGCTGTAGAAGTTTCATGGTAGAATTTTGTGGGTCACTTACGCATACAATCATATCATCTGTAAATAGAGATATTTTGACCTCTGCCTTTCCAATTTGTATCCCCTTAATCTCCTTTCATTCTCTTATTGCTTTAGCTAAAATTTTGAGAACTATGTTGAATAGATAAGAGGAGAAGGTACAGCTTTGTCTCGTTCCTGATTTTAGTGGGACTGCTTTGAGTTTTGCTCCATTTAATTTGATGTTGGTCGTCGACTTTTTGTAAATCACCTTTATTATATTTAGCTATTTTCCCTGTATTCCTGCTCTCTCCAGGACTTTTATTAGGAAGGCATGTTGGATTTTGTTGAAGGAAATAATCATGTGCCACTCTTAGGGATATACCCTAAAAACTCACATTCACACCCCAAAAGCAATAGCTCAACAATGTTCATAGCAGCATTATTGGTAATAGCAAGAACCTGGAAATAACCTAGATGCCCCTCAACTGAAGAATGGATTAACAAGCTGTGGTGCATCTATACAATGGAATACTACTCAGCAGTAAGAAAAAATGATACTCTAAAATTTGCAGGCAAATGGATGGATATGGAGAATATTCTCCTGAGTGAGGTATCACAATCCCAGAAAGAGAAGCAGGTGATGTACTCACTCATTAGTGAACTTTAAAAAACATATATAAAAGAGAGAGATGTCATTGTACACAAGAACTCAAAACCAGAACATAGCTAAATGACACAATGCCTCACTTCTGCATTGATGGCCTCTGGCAGAGGGGTGGGTAAGGAAAGCCTTGTTTTCTTTAAGATTGTGGTCACAGGGAGTTTAATTATGCTCCAGTAAGCAAATAACCAGCATGAATGAGTGATTTTGTAAATGGGGAGATCATAAGTTTGAACATGATACTGAGAGGTCTGATATCTGAGTTTGATGGGTATATTATTTAAGAACACCAAATAATAAATACATATATACAAAAAATCTAAAGTAAAGAACAAAACAGATTGACAGGTAAAGCTTATCTGAAGTTGTGCCTAAATGTGTAAGATAGTCCAACATCTATCTCTGAGTGATTTTTCCCTGTTTTTGTTGCTAAATAGCATTATTATGAACCATGTAGAATTGATGTGCAATGTTCTTCTGTATGCTATGAATTGTCATTGGATAATATAGGAATTGTTTTACCCTGTGGCAGGGCAGCTTATAGGCAGGAAGGAAATACAAGCATAAAGCAGAATGAAGAAGTCATGAAGAGACAGGATCTGGCTGCCCAAGAAGCAACATGTAATGGAGTGGCTTTACAATTTAGAATTTTAAAACCTCTTCTGTTTATAAAATAAATATACACAATAAAAGAGATACACATGGAGAAAACATCTAAATGGGTTACAAAGTATGTGAGAAAGAATATGTAGGCTGAATGAAAATAGAAAGGGATAGAGAAAGTATTTAAAAAGAAATAGAATAATGAAAATGTAATAATTCACATAAAGATGAAAAATACACAGATTCTGGATTATTTCCTGTATTGCTTTTTCCTTTTTATTTTAAATAATTTATGAGCTAACTTCAGAAAGACATTTTATTGTTAAAAGCTGCTACATTAAACAAACATATATATTTTAAATGTATCTTGACTGAAATCTGGGTCTAAGAATATGTTGCTTTTGAAGAGAGGTTATGCTTCTGTTATCACAAAAGATGAGAACATGTGGATTACTTTCAAGCTAACATGGATTGATCAAAGAAGACACACTGAATAATTTCTAATGAGAAGAGGTGTCATCTCTGTCATTTCTAGATTTTGAAAGTTGCTTGCATTTTCTGTTTATTTAGATAGCATTATATCTTTCTGTGGTCTTTGATGTAGTTGAAAACTAGATAGTTGTAAGTGTAGTTTTCCTTAGTTATAGTAAATGATGAATTAGATGTAAAACTTTGGACTTACAAGATTAAAGTATGAGGGTAATTGTGGCCTCATAAAAAAAAATTGACAATATGTTGGGGTGAGGAAAGCGGATCTGCCTGGAGAGGATGCTGAACTAAGCCACTTTGGGACCCTGGGACTTCCTACCGTTGCTGGGGAGGAGATAATGTGATGTGGAGAAGAGACAGTGACTGGAAGGGGCGGGAGGGGGAGGGAGTTTGAAGAAGGGTATACATGGATGAAAAATATGACTTTACTCACAATAAAAAAGAATAAGGTAAAAGAAATTTTAGCTAGAACAACAAAACATGTTAAGGCAATTAAAAAAGAATACAAATAGGAAAAGAAAGAAGTTAAACCATTCTTATTTGTTATAATTATATACATATAAGACCTTAAAAACTTTGCCAGTAAGGTTTAATGTGGGCTAAGCAAGTTCAGCAAAATATCAGACACACAATTAACACTCAAAACTCAATGCTGTTCCTGTATGCAAACAACAAGCAAACTGAGAAAGAAGGAAAAAAATTACAGTATTATATTTTTAAAAAATAAAATAAGACTATAATGAAATTGTTATAACATCAAAATCAAAATTGAAATTGGTGTCAGTAGCTGAAAAAACTTACTATGTTCATTTGATTGACATAATCAATATTGTGAAATTGGTCATCCTACCCCAAACAGTTTCGTAAAATCTCCATCAAAATTCCAATGCAAATTGTTTATAGAAATAAAAAAAAATTACCTCAAAGTTCATATTGTCTGACATATGAGGAACTATGCCTGCATCACTTGGATGAAACTTAATGATTATGCTAGATGCTGGACAATCTTTTGGATGTGTTCTTAATTCAGTTTGCAAGTATTTTGATGGGAACTGGTATGTCTCTGTTAATCATGGACATTATTCTATAATTCTCTCTGTTTTCTTGCGCTTTTGTCTGAATCAGTATCATACTAATAATGATCTGGTAAAAAAATATTGAAAATATTTCTTTCTTTTAGATTTTCCAGAATAATTTGAGGTGTATTGGTACTAGTTCTTCTTTGAATATCTGACAAATCTATTCTGCATCCATAGAACTGTTTAGTTTGTAGATTTTTAAATTATTGCTTTCATAACACAAAAGACTCAGAATATTCCCCAAACTACCCTGGACAATAAATATAATACAGGAGGTATTGCTATAACTAATTCCAAATTATACAACAGAGTTATAATGATGAGAACATGAAGGGGCTGAGCAGTGGCTCAACAGGTAGGCACACATACTGATTTCCTGAAGGACCCATTTTTAATTCTCATCGCCTTTGATGTCCAGTAACTCACAATTGCCCACAACTCTAGCCTCAAGATCTCCCCTATACACATTAAAATTATATTTATATACATATATATAAAATTTGGATATATATGTATATATGTGTGTATATATATCAAGGTAATGGTTAATGATATAAATATATCACTAAGAAATGAAATATAATTGAGAATCCAGATGTATTTTCATGCTTCTACAGTCACCCCAGTTTTGACAAAGAGGTCAAATTAACATACCAGAGAAGAGACAGAATCTTCATCAAATAGTATTGGAAAAAGTGTATAACTATATGTAAAAGAATTAAACCATATTCTTACCTTTCACTTTGAATAAAATCAATTTAAGTAGATTAAGGATATCATCACAAGATCCAATTCAATTAATTTGTTATAGGAGTAAGTAGGGTATACACTTTGACCTTGACCATGCAGATTATTCTGTAGTGACAGAGTTCTAACAGTGAGTACTAGGAGATAACAGAAGATAAAAATAGGAAATTTTGCTATCAGGAAGTTATGCACAAGATGATGGCTCATTCAGGCAATACTATTAAGAATATCTTACATAGTTTTTCTGAAAGAAAAAAAATGAGCATCAGTAATAAACTAGCATACAATGGGGAAAGGCATAAAGAAGGAACACAGATATCTCAAGGGCATTAGAAACCAAGCACACAGTGGTCTTGAGACTGATAACCATAGCCCTTTAGGGAGGAAGAGTTGGTTTCTCAGGTTCTGAAGCCATAGCTTTAACCAAGGCCATTACTGGTTCTGTCAAGCATATCCCTATGCCAAGCATATTTATATTCCAAACATTACCTTCCTTCACCATATACAGAACCTCAGGGAAAGCCTTGGATTGTGCTGTCCCCCAGCAATTCTTCTATAGGTTTATAGACACAGAAAAGGACTGTAGGGACAGGATTCTAGTAGCACACAAATTAAGAGCAGCAATTGACAAATAAGACCTCATGGAACTAAAATCTTCTGTATCACAATACCATCATTAAAGTGAAGAGGGTCTATTGAGGGGGATAAAACAGCTTTAACAGCTGTTAAGTCTGACAGAGCGTTAGTAGCTAAAACACACTAATAACTTAAAAAATCCTAAACACCAATACTACAAGCAATACTATTAAAACTGAAGCATGAAACTCAACAGTGTTCTCAAAAGAAGGAATACAAATAACTCAGAAATATTTTTAAAGTATTTAAGAACTTTAGACACCAGGAAAGTGAAAATTAAAACTACTTTAAGATTTTATCTTACTCATGTCCATTTGGCTAATATAAAACAACAAAAACAAAAACAATGGTAAAAGATGCTCTTGTGATCTTATGGGTGTGAAGAAAAGGAAACAGTTATTAACTGTTGATTTCTAGTTCTAAACTGTATAACTACTAAGGAAGTCAGGATAAGAAGTATCCTAAAGATCTATTAAGAGAACTATCAAATGAACTAGCTGTATCACCACTGGGTGTATTCCCAAATGACTCTACACTGTATAACAAAGATGCCTGATAATTCATGTTCATTGAGGCCGTGGGGATAATTCAAAGGAAGGATTAAACACAGGCAATACGGGGAAAGGTAATGAAGTAGGAAGGGATAACTGGTGTAGGGGATAGAAGGGGAGAGTAGAACAGAATAATGGGAGGGATCAGTAAAACTAAAGACATTTGAAAATGCCATCTGGAAAACTACTACTGTAGAAGCTTCTTAAAATATATACATGGAAGTGAATTATAAAGGGAGTTACCCTATAATTGGAGGACAATTCCTTTTGTAGATTTCATAGGCTCTCAAATTAAAAGGCCAGTGCCACGTATGATTAACTTATTTTAATGTTGTTAGTCAATGGAATTTTATAGACTCCACGCAGACATTATAGGCTATTACCAATGGACTTGGTTTTACTCCAGAACTGAACTTGATGTTAAGAATCTACAACTGAAGATACCATGTGCTTGAGATGTTGGCCAAAGAGAAATTAAACTTGGATTTATATAGAAACTTCAGTACTACTCCATATTTTTTAAAGTACTTGGAGGTACTATGCATACTGATGGAGGAGAAATATAATCAAATAGCCTTATCCAACTATAAACCTTATGAGCTACAGTAATGACTGTCTGGTGAGATATGTTTCCTGTGCAATAGTGCTATGAATGTTATAGGAACAACCAACCACTCTCGATAATATTTATGGCTAGCTTCACAAGAAAGAATTTGTATCTGATACCATCTACCAGTTTAAAAATTTGTGGCTGCTTAGTTGTACCTCGTAGAGGAATAATTAATATAGTATACTATGTAATGGGCATGGTAATAATTGCCTTCCAAGTTCTTATATTTATACCCATAGATTAAATCAACTCTCATTAAGATGCTTCTTTTAGAAGAGGATGAAACATAAAGAGACTCACAGATAATCATTGTACAAAGAATAAGAGACTGCAGGATGTTAGCTCTAAGTGGGCCATCTATATCATACACCTTTACTTCTTAGGCTCAGGAATCATAACAAAAGAGGTGGTAGAAACTCTTTTATAGCCAAAGGTAGTGACAACTGCAATAAACCAAAAATTTGTCAGACTGACAGAGTCATGGTGGTTGTAACTGCATGTGTATATGTCAAACATCCAATTAGTCAATATGCTAGAATGTATGGGAGAGCAACTCATAGAGTTCTATCCTTACATGAGAACTCCTGGCAGCTGATGGCTGATGACACAGGGAGATGCGGTCTGTTAGTTGTTACCATATTCCAGTAGATGATCCCTTGTGAATACTGCAGTACTAGGTGGACTTGGTTTATTTAAAAACAGAGCACATGGATTTGGAAGGTAAAGTGGTTATGAGAATTGGAAAGCAACTGAAGGGCAGGGAACAATAACAACAACAAATACTTTAATTTAAAAAATCCCTGAATTTGGAGGTGAACACCTACAATTGCAATACCTAGAAGATTGAAGCAAGAGAATTAAAAATTCAAGGGACCTTGTCACAAACAAATAGTAAAATTATTTATAAATGCTATGAGAGATATTCTAACACTTTGCTCATTTGGTGACATTTTTATACAGAAGCTATTTTGCCTTGTTTTTAAGGAGTGTTTTACAGCAAAATTGCCTGTAGTACAAACTACTGTATAGTTTTATGACATTTTTTCTTCTTTTTGCTTCTGTATGCATACCTTCAACCCCTTCAAGGTAAAGCTGAGGATCCAGAATAAGGACCTTTCATGTCCTCTGATAGGTTTAGAACCTATATGTTCTCATAACAGAGTACTTTTTAATTTGTGGGTCTATACTTTAAATGTGTAAGAAGTACATTTTAATGAAAATCTCTTATTATTTCATTCTTTACCTAATGTTGAAAAATTGGATTATCATGTGTATTTCCCCATTTATGTATCTTCATAAAACCTAGAGCCATGGAGTCTATCCAAAGAGAAAACAGAGAAAGCATTGAAAGCTGCTACACCTCTTGTGTAAATCAATAGTTCTAGATCAATACTCAGCTGGATTTGACAAAGATCCAAATTACAATACAAATGGATCATAGGGAGAATCAACCTAAATTTACTAGTCAATTGTATTGGAGTCCTATGAAGTTGATTAGAAGGTTTTACAACAAAACTATCCAATATGCTATGACTTGTTTATTCATGTTAATAAAATAGTAAATGTGCTTTGTTTTATTGTTTCTTAATTTATTTGTATTATACTTTTGTTACTCATATTTGGTAAATGTACCTTTCTCATAATTGCTACTTTGAATTAATTTTAAAGTGTTTGAAACTACAATATAATTCAAAGTAATTTGTTTTCTACTAACTTTATTAAAGATCCTTCTTTATTTCTGATTCATATTTTGATTCATATTATGAAACTTATTTTTGGAATGAAATGTTATTCTAAGTTTTTATTTTGTTAAGACAGAAAAATACCATAAAATAAGTAACTTACAAGACTACAAGGTAGTTTACCATAGCATTTTGATAATACTATTAAAGACTTCTGTATCAGAAAGAACAAATCTTCCCATTAGGATGAATGTTTGTTTTTTTCTTCTACACATAGGGCACATGTAGTGGTGCTATCAGGGCTAGCTCTGGCCTCAGAGACACTGAAGGATCAGGGCATACTAAACCATCTGAAGTATCAGGTTTGTGAATATTAATGACTCATTTATACTGCATGTACATCATTAGAGTAAAGCAGAATTAATTTTATGTTTTATGTTATTGTGGTAGACTTTTCTGACACTAATACATGTGAGTCAGCTGCAACTGATCTGCAGTGGTTCATGGGAGGTTATAAGGAATGATAATTAGCTCCCTACCTTTATTCATCTGAAAAATGTAGGCAGTGTAAGGAAATGCCTGTTATGGTCCTCTTCTGTCTCTGTTGTTACCTGCTTCAAAATTAAGAGCCATAGCTGTATTGGAAAGATGAGTTTGCAAAGCTGCCAGGATTATGTTTTTGGATATAAGACTGGATGGGAATTCTGGTGACACCTAGTGCAGAAAATGGAGTGTCTGAAAAAACCCAGGGTCCAATACCTAGAAATCAAAATTTAGATATTGTCTTTTCTATTCTCCTTCTTATTTTCATACCCTATGTGCATCTTTTAAAACTCTCAGCTTTGCTATTGGTTAACAACTAGTAAGATGCTGGACAGATAATTAGGAGAAAGAGTCTTAGTATAATATGTTATCTTTCTAGACGCATTTGCATTTTAAAAGACTGGCAGAGAAAGAAAACACAAAACACAAAGCTAAGTGTTACTGAGGTAGCCCTTCAAGAGTTTTGTAGTTCATAGGAACTTCTAATGCATTGGCTTCAAAATATGCTGCAAGTTTGCTTTAAGAAGACAATAACCTTAATGCATAGATCAACAGATAAAGAAAAGTCCTATAACAATATCACTCAACTTTCTTTAGAAATATGGTAGATTGCTTTCATAAAACTGCTATTTACTAGCTGTGTGGTACAGAATAAGCTGCTTAGTTTCTGTGAGTCCCAGCTGCCAAATCTTTAAGTGCAAATCATTTTTATTCCACAGAGATATTCTGAAGGTCAAATCAGATATTAGTTCACAAAGCTTTACACTGCTAACTAAGGTTTGGTTGTGAGAATATAGGCAGTGAACAAATGGAAAGGTTGGTATAGAGATTGAGCCATGGAAATTAACATTCTGGGAACAGCTGGACTGCTATACTCAATACTGATTTCATAACTTATAATTTGCAAACTGCTACTACTATGTGGTCTAATTATAGAATTCAGTTGTGTGTTCTTATTTGGGGATAGAAGTTATGGATTTCCACAGATTCAATGTGTCTATGGTAATTCCTTAAGCTTGTCTTCAGTGAGTCACTGGGAGAGTAGCAGCATGAGTCTGAGTTTTCTTCTGTCTCCATCTCTTTAGATATGTGTAGATTTAAGACACAAGAGAAAATTTGAGACCATTCACATACACACAGAGGGAAGGTGGAGTATGGTAAGATTTTAACAGAGCTACCAAGTTTACCCCAAGCAGATAAATGGGAGAGAGGAATGGAGCTTCACTGCTTCACCCAGAAATGTTATTGGCACAATAGTAAATCTACATTCCTTTAGCATTCATGGGATATTTGACAGGATTTTGATACAGCTCTCCCCCTTACATTTTTGATCCTAGGGTGATGTTCAATAATTACTGAGAAATGTGATTCATTGTTATCCAGTTTTGCAATTTATTATTATTATTAATAAAGTCATATTTTTTATCCATGTATCCCCTTGTTCAAACTCCCTTCCCCCTCCCCGTTTTGCATCTCTCAGTCATCATTTTCCCCATGAACATATATTCCAATGTGTAATAACCATGTATTTTATAAAGTGGAAATCAATTCTGGCTAAGGGATTTGCTGGAAGAGCTTTGGTAGGAAGGTTAGACAGCCAGTATTCATGGATTTGGAAGAGATAAAGAGACACAGATAATCAAATATTCATCATCAGGCCACTGTCTGTAAATATCTGGGTGATGTTGATGGTTTCTTTGTGCTTAGGAAACAAAAACAGATTATTTTGCAATCATTGTGAATATTTCCTAGTGGTTTTACCTACAGTTTAACTTTAATAATGTCACACTCTTACAGAGCATTCAACTGGAAATTTGGAGATTATATATGATGTTTACTTCTAGCCATCAAAACTTCAATATGAACGTTTTAGTATGTACAGAAGCAATTCCATGCTATATGTTTAGGTGGCAGCCCTACTGGCAACATATTCCCAAGGAATCTGAGATGTTTCCATGGAAGCCCCACCTTCGCCCCACCTCTCTCTCTCTCCCCAGATACCCCCCCACAAGCCTTTCGTAGGTGCTGACATTCTAATCTAGATCCTGCCCATCAGAAAGCCCACCAAAAGTCAGCTCAAACCCCCGGGGTTGCTCAAAGTCATGCCTACATCATATTTAAGACCTGGTCATCAGACCTGTCATGTGTTCTCTTTCCTGCCTTCCTAAGAGTCACCAGGTAGTTGCTTTGCTCTGTTTGTTAAACCAGGACTTATTAATTTAGCCTGATCTGACTTATTGCATTGGTGGAGGATACTCACTACTGGGGGATTTTTACTTATCACTATGGATTACCATAAACACATTGAATCCATGGAAACCCATAACATCTATCCCAAAATAAACACATACAGTTGAATTCTATACTTAGTGAAACTAGCACTTCATTGTATGCCATATCCTCAACATTAGTTTCTGAACATGTCAATGCCCATGAAAGATATCTGGGAAAGCGTGAGGCATAGATCTTGGATTTTTAAAATGATTAACCAGTATTAAAACAAATGACAAGATTTGGCACCAGATACAGCAACATTTAAACCCTGACCTCACTATTTCCTAGCATTGTGGCCTAGAGTAAGTCCCTAATCTCTCAAAATAGGTTTCTTAAAATGTAGAATTATTATTAAGATTTGATGAGAAAATGAAAGACCACAATATAAACTCTAAAACATTGTAAGGTATTGCACAATATAAAATTAGCATAATTAGTACCATGAGTAATTTTTAGTCCTTTATTTGTTCTTAGATCCTAATATCAGTATTTCCAAAGAAGTTTGTAGTTCTCCAGAATATGTGTATGTGTGTGAATAATATTCTATTGCTTTTCATTATAAAATTACAGTTACAAGATCATTGAAGACCATGCCTATGCCAGGTGTTTAGGTTGCTACCTTGGGCCATGTTGATGTTCAAGGACCATGCTACTGTGGGGGACAAACTAGTCCAGATGGCCTGTGATGCCACCTGGGACCATAGTGACGTTTGGCTTGCCTGCTACCAGGACCATGTCTGGGTCTCTGGTCCTACCACAGCCAGAGTCTATATTGATGTTTGTGAACTCTGTTGCCACTGAAGGCCACATAGATGACCAGGACCTGACCCACAACCTGTGGCCATGAAGGCATCCAAAGGCCATGGTGCCACAAGGGACATGTTTATCTGAGTGACCTATACTGTCATCTGAGGCCATGGTATAGTCTGAGCTAGAGCTGCTGCAAAGGGTCATGTCTAGTTCTATTTTCCTACAGCAGCCAGGATCTGAGTTGATGTCTAGAGCTCCTGTTCTTACAGAGGTCATGCAGTTGATGGGGTCTAGTCAATCACCTCAGAACATGTCAGCATCTGATGACTAGGCTGCCTGTCAGGAGCTATGCTGATCTGGGTGGCTGGTGCTGCTACCTGGAGCCAAGGAGATGTCTGAGCATGGGTTACTCTCTAGGGTCATATCTGTGCCTATGGTTATTTGGACGCCAGTGTCTGGGGAGGCGTCCATGACTCCAGTCACTAATAAGGGCTCTGCAGATGCCCAGGTTGATCACTGGGAGCCATGTGACTTCTGGGGTTCCATTTGTATGTCTAGGACCAAGATGCTGCTGAGGGCCATTTCTGGATCTGTAGTCCTGCTGCAGCTAAGGTCTATGGTTATATTCATGCCCTGTGTTATCACAGGGATCATTAGGACCATGCTGAGCTGAGCCATCCCCCCTTTCACTGGCCCTGGGATGGATATCCTTGCCCCTGGCTGGATATTGCAAAAGGCAAGCTGCTTCCTCCCTTACATGCACTCTAGAAAGACGGTTCTAACCTTTAGTAAGGATTCCTGACACACTGCATGTTAAACCCAACATGGTCCTGAGTGAGATAAGAATTCCTAGTATGTAGCAGCCACATGGTAAACCAACTTAACACTGGCAGAACACTCCGCATAGGGAGGGCACACCCCTAGGTGTGGCTATGTAAAGCTGTGCCCACTAGTTCTCTAAAAAGGAGAAGCCACATGAAAGTCTGTCTCTTTTTCTCTTCCACTCCTCTCCCTTGTACTAGCCCAACAACTCTCCTGAATAAACTCTAGTGTGGCACTGGTAGTGTGTGTCTGATCTCACGTGCAAAAAAAAACAAAAACAAAAAAACACAACATTTTGGTGCTGTGACTTGGATAGGCTCTCTCCTGGGCTTAGGTGTATATAAATGCTAGGAGAACTTAATCAGGGGTTCACTACCAGCCCACCTTCCATCAAGAACACCATGGGCCTAGATTGGTAAGTTTACCGTTTCTAGTCAGCATAAATGCAAACTATTATCTCTGGAAAAGACTGTTCATTGTCTGGCTTTCTGTACTCTAGCTTTGCAGAGGATCACCCCCAGCCACTGTCTTCACTGGTTATGGTTGTTCCTTCTCACCTAACAGTCATTTCTGGCCTTCCCTGCTATTGAAACCCAGACCAGATCCTTGGATCCTGCTCCCAGACTCTCTCCCCAAGGCTCTGCCCTGATGTCCACTGTAGGTGCAGATGAGTTCCTATCAGTAGTGTGTTGGACGCCCACCATAGGTGATGATGAGTGCTTGTGTGGTAGCTAGTGCTGGGTTTTATACTCACTCCTGAGAACTGACGAGTTTTTAAAGGTGGCAATCATTGATTTGGGCTGTGCCCTGATGCCTATCCTGGATGCTGACAAGTGTCTAGGGATAGTGTTGTTTTTATACCCACTCTTGTGGAGGCTAGCATTGCTTTAGGCTTTGTCATAATGCCTACTCTAAGAGCTAATGAGTGGCAGCTAGTGGGGCTGGAGAGATGGCTCAGCAGTTGAGAGCACTGACTGCTCTTCCAGAGGACCGGGGTTCAATTTCCAGCAACCACATGGCAGCTCACAACTGTCTGTAGTTCCAGTTCCCAGTTGCAGATGAACATTAAGGCAAATAAAGTTGTTTAAAAAAGAAAAAAGAAAGAAGAGTGTTAGCTAGCATTGTTCCCTTGGGACCACTTGTTGGCTGGGTGGTGATCCAGATTTAGTGGTAGAATCCCTCCCCTCTGGGCCTCAATAATGTAAAATGAGCCAGTAGAAAATGGCTCTGATTCCAAGCTGTTCGGTGGTTGTGGTTTGCCTCTTGGGCATGTTTGGCTTTTGTTCTTGTTTGTTTGTTTAGAGACCACTAGTGAGTGAGTACATCCCCTGCTTATCTCTCTGAGTTTGTGAGACTTCGCTCAGGAGGATATTCTCCAAATCCCTCCATTTGCCTGTGAATTTTAGGATATCATTTTTTCTTACTGCTGAGTAGTATTCCATTGTGTAGATGTACCACAGTTTGTTAATCCATTCCTCAGTTGAGGGACATCTAGGTTGTTTCCAGGTTCTTGCTATTACAAATAATGCTGCTATGAACATAGTTGAGCTAATACCTTTGGAGTGTGAATGTGCCTCTTTAGGGTATTTACCCAGAACTGACCCTTCAAACCCCAGTCCAACTATAGGAACACCTGACTCACTCTTGAGGGAGGGGAGAAAGAACTGGATTTT